>JAUUDW010129470.1:3552-15258 GCA_032361385.1 Panulirus guttatus | reverse complement strand
TATATTCATCGTGTATCATGTAGAAAGGGCACCTAACGCCAGATAGGTGCCCACTATCCTTCACCCACCAGCATCACCAACTTCCCTCCACCCGCCAATATCACCCGCGACTCATCCTTTCACAGACACACTCAGCTCGAGTCCACTGTAGATAATCTTGACTCAGTCTTGTTGCCGGACGATCAATCTAACGGCAACTTCAAATGGCTGCGCGGTCCGCGGAGTCATTGAGAAATTGGCCAGCCGCTCCCTGGTCGTGGCCTGCTCAATGGACCTAGACGGGCTCCCGGCGAGTAATTCTTCAGAGCACAGCTTACATCTTAGGGACTTGTGGGATGTTCTCAGGTCATTATAGCAGAGGATGAGACAGAACGCAGGGGATGTACTGACCTAGAGGAGTACTCAAGGATCTGCTATGAGGGTCTGGCCGTCCCTGGGCTGAGCAATGGGAAGGAAGATTGCTGGACTGTGAAGGGAGGGAAGGGAAAGTTTGAAGGGAAGGGTACCTTAGATGGAATAGGGAGCAGGAGTAGAAAGGAATGCAAGGTAGTAGGAAGGAAAGAGAACGAGCTCGAATGGAGGGGAGTGGATGAAAGAAGAAACTGTTACAAGTCCAACTGAGAGGGTCTTGCGAGGCAAGTTATGTGGAAAGGTGAGTCGAGGTTGACCTCAGGGATGATGCTGGAGAAGTTGAGTGGTGATGTTGGCGTGGGGCAATGTGGTAGGTATTCTCGGGGATATATGACGATGTTACAAGCTTGGGTTAATGTTTAACGAACCCTGAAATGGAAGATAAGTATGGAATATTCTAGGTAGGCGCAGTCGAGAATATTATGTCAGGGCAAAAGTTGTAGGCTCCAGTCATGGACAAAAGTCCACATCAAGGCCGGTCCTTAACTGAAATACAAAGACGTTAATGAAAGGAAAAAAAAGAAGAGACAAGGGAAAGATTTTACGAATCTTGGAGGAAGTGAAAGACCTGTCTTTTGAAATGTGCCAGGTCATAATTACTGGGAAATAGAGGAGTGGGTGGAGAGCTCCAAATCTTCAAGGTGTAGGAAAGAAAGTTATCAAAATGGCCCATCCATGAGTTGCCAACGGCCACATAGTAATCATGTGACGCAGCAACTGGCCGAGTACTTTGTGGTCTAGCTATTGGCGTAGGCACAAAAGTAGCCAGCTCTCGAGAGCAAAAACCAAAGTAATACCTATAGAAGAGGGAAAGTGAACCAACATTGCGGCGTAGGGTAAGTGGGTCAAGTTTTGAAGTAGCCTGGGAAAGTTTATAGGTAGTGGGTTTACAGCTGTCATCCTTCACTGGGATGAAATATAGCAAAGCATTCGCTCAAGAAGGAAAGCTTTCATTTCTAAACAGAAACGGAACAGGTGAGCAAGCACAGGTGCAAGTTCAGAGGCACGCTCTCTCATTATACAGGGGTGGATGGTGTCAGGATTATAAGCCATGCTTGTGTCCACAGAGAGAAGCGCTTTTCGAACATATGAAAAAGAGATTATGGGAAGGGGCATAGGATTAGTAAGGGGAATCAGGGAGTGAAGGAATGTGAGAGTCATCCAAGGTGGAAATAGAGGAGAAACGGGAACTAAAGAGAGTAGCTTTGTAAACGGGAGAGACAGCTATAGTACCGTCAGGAAGGAAAAGTGAGGGAAAGGTAGAGCGACAGTAGTTGTTAGCGATGCCCGTAGCTAAAGACCACAAAGACCTATTAGTAGATGTCATTAAATGACGAGGAGAGATTATAGCACTTCCTTTGAATAAAGTTACGCTTTGCCTCACGGATAACGTGTTTGCAATAATTACGGGCAATGATAAATGCTGAAAGGGAGTCGGAGGAAGGAGAGCTTCTCCAGGCCCGATATGCCTGATCCCTTGCCTGAATGGCCTCAGAACAGTAACGGTTGAACTATGGATTGGATGAAGAGGTCGTCTTGGAGGAAAAGGTGATGAATGCTTCCATTCCCGCAACAATAACCTCTAACCATCTAGTTAAGAGGATCTTAGCAATTGAACGATGACCAAGGGGTTAGGGGAACGAGTCTGGGGAGATTAATGAAGGTAGAGTGGGGGAGGGATGGGCAGGAGAAAGGGAGAAGGTTGCGTAAAGATAGGAGGTTGGGGCGAGAGAGGAAGGCTCGAGTCTGGATTTGGAGGAAGCAAAGTTGTTGATAAAACATGTCGTGAGGCCGAGATGGTGACGCTTTGATCATGTCCCAAAGTGACAATGAAAGTGAGAATACTTCTGTAGTAGAGGCGCACAGTACTGTAACAGCTGATTAATTACAGGGCAAGTATGGTCGTGGGTATTAGTAACAGATGCGAAAGCATTATGACGTAAGGAGGCGCCATTTGCCTCAACGGTCAGTGTGTACGGAGTCGAAGTGAGATGGACTCTCAAGAATATTCCGAATCTTGCCTTGATTTTCAAGATAGGATATATGAGTTTAAGTGAAATAATTCCAATATGAGGAACTGAGTTGAAGTAAGCCATAGGGTGGGACAGGGGAATAAGATCCAGGGAACATTGATGATTATGTAGAGGGGAAAACTCAGTTTCTGTAATAGCAAAGATAGGTATGGCTAATGGTACAGTAATACTAAGTGTTGCGTGGCCACGAGTCTTGGACTTTGAATGCAAAAGAACAGAAGAGTATGAACGTGATGGAAATCAATAGCCTGAGGACGATATGTGATGGGTTGCGGGTTAATCGCGTCAGGAATAACGGTTGCATGAGTGATGTGTATAAGTCAGCGCGGCCTGATGTGGGCCACTGACGGGGGTGTGCTGAAATGGCTTGGACTTATGGGTCGGATGAATGAAGAAAGATCGACCAAGAGGATTCACCTAACATAAGTGTGGGAGCAAGGAAATGGCGAGAACAAAAAGGTGATAGAAGGATGGAGTGAAAGAAGCTTCCAGGTGTCGAGATCTGAAATATCTGGAGGGTGGGAGGAAAGGGTTCATGGGGTAGAATGAACTGGACTGATGTGGTATACAGGGATCGGGGACCTGTCACTTGGCTGAAGTCAGGCATATGAAATGGTTAGGGAACCACGGGACGCTTGTGCATGGTGAATTCTGATTACAGGGCGTTATACGTGACAGCTAATGCCTGGATGCAAGCAGATGAGATCAAATGATTGAGACTCTGCGACATTTTGCACCTAGATTGTGAAGCAGAAAGTTGACACACACACACGCAGCTCTAAAAACCTGATCGTGTCAGGATTACCCAGTAATCTGTCCCAGTTAACTGGTACATGGCAGATCTGTCGCCAGAGCTTGGCTCTCTGGGAACCTGGGTGGAGGGAATACATGAGGATGGGCGGAGAGAGGGCAAGAGCGGGTGAAGGGAAGACATGGAAGGGTAGGGAGGGGTGGAGGGAATACATGGGAGGGTAAGGAAGGTAGGAGGAATGGAAGGGTGAGAGAGAAGCAGGAGTGTAGGGAGATAGAGGATAGCAGGCGTGTGGAGATGTCAAAGGACCGAGGGACTGTGAAGGCGTCGTTGGGCTGTCGGAATGTGGAGGTATCAGTGTGGGCAGCAGGAGTGTGGAGTGTCGGGAGCAGGAGGAGTGTGGAGTCAGGGGCTAACGGGAGTTCGGAGGTAACAGAAGCAGCAGGATTGTGGTAAGAATGGCTACAGGGGACGAAAAGGAAGGGGGTGAGGACGCAGGTATGTGTGAAGGTGAGGGTGCAGGAAAGAATTCAGGTGTAGATGTAGGAACAGGTGAGAGAGCAGGTAAGCTTGTGGGCACAGATATAGGTAATGAAGCAGGTAAGATGATAGGTTGGGGCTTCAGTGAAGGAGTAGGTACAGGTAAGCGAGCAGGTAAAGGTGTAAGCACCAACACAGGTAAGGATGTAGAGAGAGGTAGAAGTATGAATGTATAAACAGGAAAGGTAAGGGATGTAGACAGAATTACAAGCAGGGTGTTTGTACAAGTACATCTTAGAGTGTAGATAAAAAGTACAAGTAAGGGTATAGATAAGAATTTACAGTTAAGGTCGTAGATACAAGTACAGATAAGGGCATATGTAGAAATAACTAAGAGAACTGATAATAGAAAAAGTACAGGTATAGATAAGGGAATAGGTATAGGTACAGATACAGGTAAAGGAGCAGTTAAGAAAGCTTGTAAAGGTACAGTTAAAGGTGCTCTAGAGGGTATGTGTGAGGTCACAGGTAATGGCCAATCTAAGAATGTAGGTAAGGCCCTAGGCAAATGTGTAGGTAAGGACGTACTTAAAGTTGAAGCTAGGGATGTAGATAAACGCATGGGTAAGAGTGTAGGTAACATTGTGCATGAAGGTGTAGCTAAGGTGTGAAAGTGTAGGTAAAGGTATAGATAATTTTCAGGCATTGGCTTTGGTAAGGATGTACGTAAGAAGAGGGTAAGGGCGTAGATTAGGATTATTCAAAGTTTAGGAAGAACTAAGTTAAGGGCGGGCGTACATGAGAGAACATAGAAGGCCAGGGAAAGGAGGACCAGATGGTCAATGACTACGTCATCTTCCGGAGGACAAGGCTTGGAGAGAAGGGTGTAGGTAAAGGTCTAGGTAAGGTTATAGGTGAGGGTGCAGGTAAGGGATTGGGTAGAAGTGTTGATGATCTTGTGAGTAAGGGCGTAAGTACTGTGCTGGAGAGAACACGCGTAAGGGCGTAATAAATCTTGTAGAAAAGGGTGTAAGCGAAGACACAGGTAAGCAAGAACGTACGAGGATGTAGGCAAGGGAGCATGTCATGGTGCTGGTGAAGGGGCGGGTAAGGGTGAGGTTGGTCTGCGAGCGCCTCACGGTACCACCGGCAGATCAGATTACGGTCAATCTTCTCTTAATTGCTACCATGACCCACACCTCTCTTTATGTCCTGCCTGCCTTTCCTAAACTTCTTGCTCCCTGGTCCTCACTCGTGGCTCCCTGACTTGCACTTGTGACTCCATGCTCTCCACTTGTGGTTCACCTGCTCTACACTTGTGGCTTCCCACCCTTCACTTGTGGATCCCTGTCGTGCACTTGTAACTCGTTGCCCTACAATGAAGCTCCCTGCCCAACACAGTAACTGCCATACCCTACCCACTGATCATTCCCATCGACAAGTAGGGATCATCAGCGGGATGCTAGGTTTTCAGTGCTGTGCTAACCCAGCCAGTCCCAACGGATGTAACAGGGAAACATAGCACAAGGGATTGCTCAGGTTTACCGGCAGAACCGTCAGGTCTACCACTGCCTTCTTTAACACTGGCAGAGCCATCGGGTCTTCCATGTGTCCTAGGTTACTGGAAGAACCGTCAGGTCTACCACTGCCTCGGGTCTACCCTTGCCTCTTATAGTACTGGCAGGACCGTCCTGTCTGCCAGTATCTCAACGTTATAGGCAGAACTCTCCCAGAACTACTCTATGGATAGAGGTGAAATCATCCTACCCAGTGCATCCGCTGGAGGTACCAGCAGAACAGTCGTGTCTGGTACTGTTTACTAAGTTCATGGGAGAATCCATCACATCTTGACTGATCTGGCGGCTTGGAGGCAGCACCACTATACTGATGACCCTGTCTTCAGGACAGGAACTATCTTCGAAGCACCAGCATACTTCTGTTATAAAAGGATTTCACTGACCAGTATTACCGTGATGAAAGCACACGACAAAGCACTCCGCCGTCCGTAGAGCAGTTTGCGTTCAAGTAGAAGTATGGACTCTGAAGCCAGCCCGACCCACGTATGATTAGTCTGCGTTAGAGTTAGTAGAGCAGACTCCTAATCTGGCTTCCCAAGGAGGCCTGCGGCAGTGTTTAATATGTTATCAGAGAGGCTGGTGGGGTGATGCTGCAAGTGTTCGCAATAAGAGGCGAGTGTGGCACCTCGGCCCTCACTTGTGCTGAGGCTAATGACGGCCTGCCCTCTGATATATTGCCCACCTGAAAATAACTATATTTATTCCTAATCCTACATTATTAACGCAAAACGCAAATCAGCGCACTTATCGGCAAGCGCGGTTCGCGTTACCTCGTGGCTCCACATCGTCCGCGCTGGTGATGTACCATAACATAGTGAGGTCTGTCTTGGATCATACCGACGTGGGGAAATGTTTATTGACGTATGACGGCTGCCATGTCATTGGCTAATGTCTCTTGTGCGTGCCGACTGGACAACACTATAATCACTATGTCTCATTTGTCACTGAATTCCACGAAACAATTTTGCATTTTAAATTGCCTAAGGAAAATCTTCAGGGATTATATACTGATTTCAGTCTCGTAGCGGATGATTCCTGGTCAGCTTTGCATGAAGGTGAAGTCTCTGTCATTAAGAGCAGGTAAAGTTTTAGGCTTGTGATGAGGCTAAATTCTTGGGTTGCCTTCCTTCACCTTGTGGACGGCTTGGATCACAGTTAGCGGTCCTGTGTCGACTCGGCAGCTCAGGAGAAAACGTGTTTGGTAAAATACGGTCTCTCGGGTGCATAATGATGGGCTAAGGTTTATGAGATTCAGAGCGATTGTAAATGTAACCATGTATCGCAGTAGCGTGTTGCCCCTGCCTCTTGGTATGCCTTAGCTTACTTCGGCATGTACGCGAGAGACGCTTGACAGAAACCGTTGTTGCAGCTGGACTCATATGCAGAGGGAGAAAATCTTTAATCTTTTTTCCATGTCACTGAAGACTGTGGTCGTTATCGTGAGGTCGGACGGCAAGTAACGCAACGTCCTCTGTATCATGAGGGAATCATGTGCGTCAGGAGTATGTCCTCTGAACTAAAAAACTAAAACCACTTTGGTTGGTATTCGATATTAGTTACCATTTGCCGTAGGCGGATCTTAGATGATAGTCTAGGTAAATCACAGACGACAGCCTCAGTGTTCCTGGCATTCCGCAAGGAGTCACCGCGGATGGGTGACGTAACCATAATTTTCTGAGAATATACTTATCATCCGAATTCTCTCGGTATACTAACAGGTAAGATATAACTGTCTAATACTGTCGAGCAGCCGACATAAAAAGGTACGTAGATCGCGTATTGACCAAAATGAGCGCCCTATTGAGCAGGTTGGTGAGGGGTGGGTCACTGGAGACTCGCTTGTCTTGGCCCAGGCAAGGCGGCGGCCAGGGACAGGTAGCGCAAAGAGGACCCAGGGGGAAGGGAGGGTGATGGTGGAGAGGGAGATTTGGGAAAGAGGGTTGAAAGGGTTAATAATGGTGAGGAGTAAATGCAGATGAGGTCTAGTTATGAATTTGGATTTAGATCAGCAGCTTTCAAGCCCATAATGGCAACCCCCTCTCCTTCTCACCCCACTCTGTCCTTCACAATGATAACATATTCAGTATGTATTTTTTTACTTGTATGTTTACATCCTCATGAACTTCTCAACATCGTCTGGCTTTCGCCATCAGGGTGGCAGTTATTGTACGTCGTAGTGCATCTGATGATGTTTGACGAGTGAACATTTATTGGTATTCTTTTAGAGCTGATGATATTATCCTGAAGAAATGCTTCTGAAGAGTGATTACTTGGGAGACCGATAGAAGAGTTTGGAGATTACGTAAAGTGATAGTCTTGCTAGGGCAGCGTCTCCACCGACTCCTATGCTTCTTCCTTCGTTAGTCTGTTGTTCTCCCTCCAAAAGGCTGAGCCCCACAGCTTAGTAACCACAGGGTTAGGGAGAGCTAGAAGCTCTGAGATGAGGGGTGGGTGCTGGGAAAGGTAAGATATGGGAAGGGTCGATGTCGGGAGTGCTAAGGGCTGGTTGTGAAGCGGATGCAGTAAAGGTTTCGGTTCGGTCGGCCGGTGGACGGAGCCAGGGACAGCTGGAGACTTGGAGGGTATCTGTATTTTGCTGATATTCTTATCATCGTCATCATCCCCTTCGTTGTCAGACATGATCACAGTTCAGTTTTTGTTATCAAAATCACCATCACCGCTGCTGTCGTCATCACTGATTCATCTTTATTGTTGTTTTTATTATGACTTCCGTCAAAGCCAGTATCTCCCTTGCCGTAACCATAGCACAGCACTGAGGCGTCTCTTTCTTCATAAAATCGTCTTTTTGGGATCATGACGATCGTCAACGCGTCTTTATTCATAGTCATCCTTATTATGGTCACCCTCATCATGGTCACGCTCATAATCATCAATGATCTCATCATCATTCGTTATAATCACAGCATCATTATCATGGTAACAGTAACGATCACTATTATCACCATCACCGTCACACTCCAGGATACCATTATCATTACCACCGTCACGCTTCAAGTTTTCCTCACCACCACCATCACACTCCAGGTCACCATCATCACCACTACCGTCACAATCAGTAGCAGGACCAGGCTGCTTCTGATGACGGTCCTGTGCACGGGGACGCAAGTTTATGATGGTCATCCAGCGCCCCGCCCTCTCTCCTGCCTCTGCTGAGGGAGAAATTTACAGTGTGATAAAATCCCAGACCTGCTGGAGCGATGACGGAGATAAAGATGGTGAGAGGATGACGACCATCAGATCGGGCTGGCATGACTTGTAGCTGGTGTAGGCACAAGCGACGGTACAGTACACATGATGTGGGTCTAATTTCCCGAAAGCAAAATTACTGTTGCTGATCAGGTCTCTCCTTTCTCGTCTCTCTTTATATTACTTTTTATCTTTTAATCATTTTAGTAAGGTTTTGAATCCTTAAAACGTTCCTAACGGTCTGACTTCATAAGATATAAGCACACATGATTCATTGTATATGATATTGATTGTACTGAAGAACTGTTTACGATCTCACTTCATGTCTTAGAAGATCGTTCGACACGCAAAACTGGGACTCAAACAAAGCATGTTATCACAGTCACATGAGTTCAGGACTTCTGTATTGTGTTGTAATGTTATGTCACATGTCGCTGGCACTACAACTACTTCACTAGCTACCAGTGTTTGTTGTAACAACTATTGCTGCTGCTGCTGCTGCTGCAAATGTCATGAACATAGTCACTGCTTACAGCCATCCTACAGCTCCAACTAGTATTAGCTATATACTATGTTACAACTGATTTTATTGCTACTACTAACTGTCGTTAATATGAACAGGGTTCTACTTTTAGAATATTGCCTTTAACAATAAGCAGAAAACCTTCCTCGTCTGGTCGATCAAAGTCTGAAGTTGACAACTAAGGAAAAAAAAAAAGCTTACAAGTAACCTTGTTATGTTTACAACCAACGGATGACTGTCGCACTTTGTGGAACAAACTCTCGGGAGAACGAATGAGTTCCATCAGCGACTGGGAACCGTCAGACACGAGTCTTCAACAGGCAGCTGGATGGAAGTTACGATACACACTGAGAACAGGTTCCAGGATCAATAATTAATAAATTAGGGTTAACGAGTAGGTTCAAAGACTCCCTGGCTTAGATTGCGTTCTTCTGGAGGGAGGAACTCTGCTCGTGGATTCGTAAGGAGGATATCTGAGACGAGCGAGGTGATGCAACTGAATGTTGTCCACCTTGTTGAAACGGAAGAATAACAACAGTCAACAGTATCCTGTGATGATGACGCATCTTTGCCACTGTGGTAGAGAAGGACGTTCGTTGGTGACACGACAGCAGGAAACCTATGATAACGGAAGACATTCAGCTGTTATGGCTGGAAAGAAATAACAGAATAATTCGTCTCGGCACAGCATCGTTGCGATGGCGGCCGTGAATATGGAGACACATGAAGATCTCGAGAGCAGGACGAGACCAGGGTACTGTCCCTGGCATTTGCTGCACCTGGCGGAACGCTTCCCAAGTGACGTGCGATGAAGACCAGATTTGTAGATGGCTGTGTGAGTGACGACGTAAGGAACAGATCTGTCGGCAGCTATCTGTGTAGCTTGTGCTGATGACCAGACCTGTTGACAGATCAGCATCTTGAAGATTTGAGTAGATTTATGGTTTATAGCAGCGTCTTGAAGGAAAAGACCGATGAACAGAAATACAAGTGACACGAAGTTGGGAACAGACCTGTAAATGGGTATATAAGTGACTGGAAACAAGTGGCGTGAAGTTGGGAACAGTATTATGGTTAGAAGTGTGTTTTAAAGTGAGGAACATACGTGTGAAGAAATGTCTTCATGTAAGTAGTTTCAAGAAAGGAACAGGCTTTTGGAAAGATGTGCAAACGACGTGCTGAGGGATAGACCTGTGGATGGATATATGTGTCTTCAAGTAAGGTATAGCTTTGTGTATGCGTATGTTTTAGTAAGGAATAGCCCTGTGTGCCTATAAGTGACTTAAAGCGAGGAACAGACTTCTGGATAGACGATTCATGTGACCGATTGCGAGCACTAAACTTGTAAACTGATGCGTAGTGACTTGAGGTGAGGGTACAGCCTCTGTGTAGATCAGACCTCTACATGATCAGACTTGTACAATGTACATAATCCAAACCTGTGGATAGACAAGTGACTTGCAGAGACGAACAGATCCGTGTACGGACATGCATCAATGGCATGTGGCGAGGAACGTAGTATTGATAGTATAGTACAGTTGCCCTGTTATAAGGGACGTAACGAAGATGGGGGAATAAGTGACATGATACAAGAAAATCTTGTGCATAAATGTGTATTTGTGACGAAAAATAGACTCAGGTTGAATATTAAAGTGAATCTTAGTGCGAAATAGAGAGGGAAGATTCGGATCGGGAGAAGCAAAGTAAATGTGAAAGGGGAGAGAAAATAATCGAGAGGAAAAAAAAGGAAAAGAGAGGAGGAGAGAAAAGCATCTGTATGTGAGGAGAGATAAAGTGTCCTGCATAACGGCAACAAGCAGACCCTCCAGGTAATTAGCCCTCCAAGAAGCCATTAAAACACTATAATTTAATTTCCTTGTTATCCTTTCGCTCCAAGAAGCAAATTAATGGGTTAGCGAAAGTATCTGATGCTCAGCTATGAGTCGCTTCGTAGTTTTTGAGGCTCTGGAGAACCAGTTTCGCAGAGTTCAGGAGCATAATGAGGATCGTCCTCCATGTTCCCTGCCCATGACTGACGCCGAGGTAGTGATATGGCAGAAGCTCTGCCCAAATACTTGATCCTCCACCACTGCCCACAAGAAAGTCATGACCAGGAGAACATTCTCCTGTTTACCTCTGAGTGACATCTACATCTGAAGCATTCTGGCCAAACGCAGAGATAGGGCAAGTCTATCATCTTTGGTTGGCCAGAGGTACGACTTCTGTGTTTGGTATGAAAAGATACGCTGCATAGTAAGATATGTATAGGGCGGTAAGGCACGAAATATCAGTTGGTGGACAAAAATAAGAGAAGAAAAAAGATATAACAAGACAGGCAGAGTACTCAAGACAAACAGAAAGCAGAGGACACAAACAGCAACCGAATACAGACGGAATACAGAGACATAAAATAAAATGAAACTACATAAAAGAAGAAAGTGAAAACAACAGAAGACTGACAGAAGCAACAGAAGTCAGAAAATTACAAAAGAATGAGGGAAAACAAACAGTTAACATTAGATAAAAAACGACAGAAAACAGACAGACAACAGGAGGGAGAGGGTTAAAACAACAGAGGCAGTCAGCGGTGGCAGTAAAAAGAGCTAGGAAGGGGTGGAGGAGGCTAGCCAGGTTATGATAAAACACGTCGGGATGGGGGGAGGGGTTGGCCAGCAGCTCCTGCTTGGCCTCCAATACCCGGGGTAACCTGGGGTCAGCGGGAGG
>JAUUDW010129360.1:0-15261 GCA_032361385.1 Panulirus guttatus | reverse complement strand
TTCGCTCACACTCAAACTCTAGCTGTCATGTGTAATGCACCGAAACCACAGCTCTCTTTCCACATCCAGGCCCCACAGACCTTTCCATGCTTTACCCCAGACACTTCACATGCCCTGGTTCAGTATTATGTACAGTCAACAAAAAATATATCACTACAGTTGCTGTGCTTTACATTAAGAAACAAATGTTAGTGAGTTGTGATAAATTCTTGTAGGTTTCATCATGTATTGGTATAACTGCTCACCTTATTTGATGATGAACGTACCAAGTTAAAACCCATAAAACTGGAGGGATGAAGGAACTTTCCTCAATGGCATTACCAGATACTTTGATATTCTTATCATCTGCTATCAGTTACCATGAAAATTTACTTGTACTCAGGAAAATATACCTGAATATATGATATCTTTTGTTAAAATACAAGGAATGTACACTTAAACTGAAATGAAATACTCAACAATGAAAAGATTTTCTAAAATTATGACAGTTCAAATCTAGAACAGCATAATCACTGTAAAGAGAATTCTCGGTAGTCTGGACTAATTAGGGGGAGGGGTCCAAATAAGGTGAAAGTCTGGTTTATGGTATCAAAAATAAACAGATAAAATTATTTACATGTGTAAATTAAGCATAATTAGTCTACATAACCCAAAACTCATCTATATCAACCCTATGAATCGACAATATATGTAAAACATAAATATAAAGTCAATGCTATATCCTTAGGGTGTTTCAAAGTCATTCTTTTTGACACACCACTACCAGCACTGACAACAAATTTGAAAGCAAATGTTTTATTTCATCTTTTTCTTTCTTTTCTGTCATACTTGATCGCCATTTCCCGTGTTAGCAAGGTAGCACCAGGACGATAAAGAAAGAGCATATCTGCTCACATCCATTCTCAAGGTCTCATGTGTAATGCATCGAAACCACAGCTCCCTATCCACATCAAGGCCCTAAACACCTTTCCATATTTTACCCTAGATGCTTCATATGTCCTGGTTCAGTCCACTGACTGTACATTGACCCATCCTTAACACATCATTCCCATTTACTCTAACACGTGCACATCTTTTGTTCTCCTGCATATTCAGGCCCCAATTGCACAAAATCTTTTTCACTCCATCCTTCCATATCCATTTTGGTCTCCCCTTCTCCCTGTTCCATCTACTTCTGACACATATATCGTCTTAGTCAATCTTTCCTCACTCATTCTCTTTACATGTCCGAACCATTTCAGCACACTCTCTTAAGCTCTTTCAACCACACTCTTTTTATCACAATGCCTCTCTCTTACCCTTTCATTACCTGCTTGATCAAACCATTTCATACCACATATTGTCCTTAAACATTTCATTTCCAACTCACCCACTTTCCTCCACACAGTCTTATCTACAGCTCATGCCTTAAATCCATATAACAATGTTGGGACTGCTATACCTTCAAACATGCCCATTTTTGCACTGGTCTGAAAATATATCCCCCAGAAACAAAAGATATTATCTTCCCTTATTAGATCTCAAGGTAGCAAAACCATGAAACTAATCACAAGTTATATAGCACCAACCGTTGTAAGTACACAAATGACTTACCTTCATATTTGGGTTACATCTGAGAGCTTCTGACTCCAAAAAATCTTGGATGGTAAGGCTTGTAGGACTCTCTCCTGCATCCCCATCCACAGGGATGATTGCAAACACTGCAACATATCAACAATGACCAGCTTCTTATTAATGCCTTTTTCCTATCTCTTCTACATCCCTCCTTACTGGCATATAATTATGTACATTAATACAATATACATTTCAGAATCAGCTTCCTGGATTCTAACATTAGATAATGGCACTCCTAAGGCAAATAAAGACATTCACCATTCTAAAATCAAAAAAGGTTTCGAGGACAATATACCACTTCTTTAATTTACAAAATATATTTTCAGACTTGAATATTACAATGATATCAAAAACTACTCAAATGTTAAGATCATCCTAAAATTCACTGTTATCATCATCAGAAGTTCTGTTCACATTCATATGGCCTCAGGTTTAAGTGGACTACAAACCTTTATGCTTAGCAGTGGAAGTGCTGGAATGGTGCTGCTGGTGCCCTCTACAGCAGCCTCCTTTACCGGCTTCACTGTTACCTCTTCTGGGAAGCTCGTGTTGTCTACCAGCTTCATTCTTTGCTGCTTGTTCTTTTTCCTCCATCATCTGGTGAGAATTAATAAAATAAATCATTTATATTTAGTTCTTTAACTCTGTACCTACTTTCAGGGTGTGGATCATGAACACAAATGCTTGTAAATTACTTCACAAATCCGTAACTTTACTGCAGTGAACATCACCTACAAAAATAATACAAATGCTTCATAATATATTTTAATTCACAAACTTCGTTGATTCAACAAGTAAGAAAAACATCTTCTTTTGCTTCCAGTCTCACGTATAAAACAACTCCATGTTGCATAATAAAAGTCAATCCTCCAACTTCCTCTTCTGTAATATCTCTAACTCTAAACAATTCTCTCTCTGTACTTGCAGTCTACCTCTTCTTGAACAATAATAACATAAGTCTGCTCCTCCTTCCCATCTTTATGTTAATGAGAGAAGTAAAAAACCACCAGGAAGCATGTGATACGTCTGCAACCAGGCCTTGCTGTGCAAGTTGTTGAATGGCAAAATTAAGTTAGGTAATGAAAAAGACACAACCAACTGTTCAGAAAAATGATTAGATAGTTCAAGCCATGTAGAGTTTCAAATCTCAGAAGATGGACCCTGTCTAACCATTAACCAATGCCCATAAGAAAGCTACTGAACACACATACAAACCACTCCAAGCATTATGCTTACACAGACTAGATGTCAGGCATTATAAGAGCAGGGGAAAAGTCAGTTCTTGGTAACTATATCTTTTACTAAACTACCAAATACCTTCTTGACCAAACAAATTATTGGCCATACACCCAGCATAACCATAAAGCCTTAAAAGCTTTTCATTTACATGTCTTCCTAAAGATTCTTCAGAACACATCGTTCTCACAGCTTCATCCATTATCTTTTTTCCCAGGTATAACACTCTCATTTTACTTCATCCATTACCTTTTTTCCTAGTTAAAACACTCTTATTTCTGATCTACTTGGGCCTCTGAAAACTGTATCAAAGAATGAATTTTGCAAGTTTCTTACATGATCACCACTTTAATAATTTAACAAAACTTTCAGCGCATTACCAATTTTTCTCCCATTACTCTCTTAACTTCAGCTTCTTCACTATAGTTCTACCATATCTGACTACCACAGTGAAATATCAAAACTTGCCATGCATAACACTTGACAACATTTAACTCACACAGCTCATTCTTCGTAACTCTAGATTTTCCTATGGTGAGCGTGATGTGATAGCTGTGCCTTTTGGCAAAATAGTAGGAGCAATAGATAGCAGTTGTAGTTAGGAACATTTAGGTAGGTGCATTAGATGGAAACATTAGGTAGAAGTAGTGGGGAGGAACATCACATAGGAGCATTAGGCAGAAGTAGGCAGTAGAAACATTAGGTAGGAGCCTCTGCAGACACAGCACTAGAGTTGCCCCCTGCCAGTGGCCTGTTAAGGCTGAGGCACTAAAGGCTAAGAATCAGCACTAGAGTTCACTAGTTATGGAGGCTCTAGTGCTGCAGCCACCCCCTTGAGGGAGTTCCAGAAGGTACAGGCATTAGAGATAACAGATAGATAGATAGACCACTATTCTCATCGGAGCCTTAAATTCATACCCAAAGCATAAGAAAGATGAACAACCATTACTAAATGACTGCTGTTTATAAATATGCTTGGATGGAAAGTCAAAAGGGTGGAGAATCTCCAAACATAGAATATGAATGTCATATAAATGAAGTCTCCCTTAGTAGGTAAAAGTAAGGGGAAATTAAATTACGAAAGCATGACAACCAACAGGAAGATGGTTAATAGTGTTGTCTTACTTCCTTTTCAGATGGTGCAGGATCTTGAGTTTGGCGAATACTGGAGTTCTCATTTGTGTCTTGTAGAGGGGTTTGGAACAATTTTTGCTCCTCCTGCTTCAGCTGTTGCTTATCTAAGTTACGTCTGTGAACCCGCATGTGACTCTTTCTTGAGAAATTGGTTGTGAAGGCCCTTCGACAGTCCTGCTCAACACATACATATGGTCGTTCACCTGTAAGGATACATATATCTTTTTTATATCAAGAATGAACTATATATGAGAAGTTTTACATTAGCTAACATGTAATAAATTGGCTAAAGACCTGTCAAAAAAAATAATCTTTAAGTCAGATTCCTCACTGTGTAATTCCTATACAATGTTAGACCAACCTAGGTGAGGCCAATGAATTAAAAAAATGGCTATGTTAAAAAGTCACGTTTAAAGTTTCTGATGCCCATTCCCATCGGAACTAACATCAACAGGGTAGCCACAGCAAAAGGGTCTCCACTTATCTCTGTCCTTACATCCCTCCCTTGCATACAAATTTAATTAATTTTTCAACTGTCTTTCTCCCAACCGTACTCTTCCACTCTATTTCCCCACGTCACAGGTAGTCTTCCTCTCACATTAACCCCTGTAGTTGAACTATCATGAACTCTGCATGTGCATTCACCGTCTTGCATCCTTTCCATATGACCAAACCACCCTAAAGTATTATGTTTCACCCACAGATGTACTAACAAGGTCACCACAGAAAGGCAGTGTGAGACATGAATACATCTAAAGTGTGAAAAACATATTACTGAGCTTGATTCCTCCCTTGCCCTTCACCATACACTTTTCTACATGATGTATCACCACAGGGGCAGTGACGTATAGTTGAAAACCCATCTAAGTCAGTCCATAAATTTCAACACACAAATGACTATTTCAATTTCTAAGATAAAAATTGATAAATCTATAGTAAATGAATTAGAGTTAATGATATCAAGCAAATGTTCATCCAGCTCATTTACAACATGAGCTATAACAAGCCAAAGCACAGGCAAAAATAGGAAGGAGTGAAGCTTACCAATCTGTTGTTTTAAATCATTCATACTATTGCAAGGGCATTAATCACACTGTGATGTGATTCATCTTAATCCAGCTTATCTTTTTCTTTCTTTTTTTCTATGTCTAATCATTCTTTCCTAACATGAAAAATGTGGCAAAATGACTGTTCCTTACAAAAGCAATGAATATCATCCTTTCTTAAAAGCCACCTTGATTGCAATTAGCACATGCCCTTAACTTCTCACCTGGCCTTTGGCTAGCTTGTTGAAAGGAATGACTGTTTCATATTTTCAAACCTAAGTCAAGGTTAGGTGGCCTGCAGAGGACATTTGCTGAGTTAAGGTGAGGATCTTTCAAAGACAGCTAGGCTTTAAGGCTGTAATGACAGGCCAGAACAGACCTGTCTGGGTCTTTCAGGTGCTCTCCACAACAGAAAACTAAATATATATTCAGATGGATCTCAAGTATTAAACAATTTTCATTTCCAAACTGATGAACAGGCACTACAGTTTAAGTGTTACACCAAATATATAGTTACAATGCACTCTAAACAACAAGTTTAGCACCATCAGCTTACCAGTGTGTATCCTTTTATGAGTTTGAAGGTGATGACTCACGGAAAAGGATTTGCCACAACCATCTTCTTCACACCTGGATAGAACATGAAGGCCTTGTACAGCCAGAACTAAATCTTACTAGTACACTTTTTTATGAATATTCAAAGCAAAAGTAAATGTAGCATAAAACTTATAAATGATTACTTTTTTAGGTTTATAATTCATCTACACTCCCCTAGGCTGCTCATCATCAAAATCCACAGTCATTCATCATCAAAATTCAAAGTCTGTTATCAGTGACAACTTTTAAAAGTTTTTAATGTAAGTCTAAGATGGTTTTCTAATAAGCATGTACATGAAGGACATAAGAAAATTACGCACTTAAATGGCTTCTCTCCTGTATGGGTGCGGACGTGCTTTCTCAAGTCTGAGAGTGTTGTGAAAATGCGAACACAACCATCTTGATTACAGTTGAACGTGTCCCCATTGTGAAGGCGCTGATGGGCTTTCAATCTATGCAAAACAAAATCACTTTAAAAGTATATATTACAGTCTAAGATTCCAGTCTCCACCTATGCTTAATATGGTCCCTCAGATGGTCAAATACATGTTAGGCTTTACTCTTTCAATATCCTCTGACAATAAAATCATCATCATTTCAAACCAACAAATTTGAATATCCAGTGACACAACCTGAAGTCCAAAGGAACAGGCCAAACATTCAACATAACAAAGATTTAGGGACTAGTTTCACTGTATACAAATATGGACATGAATACATGATACATCATATAATAACTTCCTTTAAAATCTTGAACACTATCATAAATGCAGCATTTCTTGGAAAATAGAATCCATTATATAATACACTAGCATGTTTTAATACACAATATATATATCTCATGTTTCCTTCAAAGAATGTGTGTGAAAAATACTAAGAGAAACAGAGTGATCTGCATGTGGCATTTATGGATCTGGAGAAAGCATATGATAGGGTTGACAGAGATGCCTTGTCGAAGGTCTTACGAATATATGTGAGGTAGAAAAGCTGCTAGAAGTAGTAAGAAGTTTTTATCAAGGATGTAAGTCATATGTATGAGTAGGAGAGAAAGTGAATGGTAGCAAGTGAAGGCTGGCCTGTGGCAAGGGTGTGTGATGTCACAATGGCTGTAAGGCAAGGTAAATGCAAGAGTCATGCTGAGAGGGGCGAGTGTGCTGTCTCTAAGGGATGAGAGGGCTTGGGAAATGAGTCAGTTGTTGTTTGCTGATGATACAGCACTTTGTGATAGATTTGATTGGAGAAAATATAAAAGTTGGTGACTGAGTTTGTAAGTGTGTGTGACAAGATGAAGTTGGGAATAAATGTGAATAAAAGCAAAGTTATTAGGCTTAGCAGGGTTGAGGGACATGTTAGTTGAGGTGTGAGTCTGAAGGGAGAAAACAAAGAGGAAGTGAAGTGTTTTAGATAACCTGGAGTAGAGATGACAGCAAATGGAACCATGGAAGTAGAAATGTCACAGGGTGTGTGAGGGGGTGAAAGTTCTGTGAGCACTGAAGAATGTGTGGAAAAAGAGATCATTATCTGGGAGGGAAAAAAAAGTATGCTTGAAGGTGCAGTAGTCCCAACAATATAAATGGATGTGAGACATGAGCTTCAGATGAGGATATGAGGAGGAGGAAGGGGGATTTGTTGAAAATAAGATGTCTAAGGACAAAATGTGGTGTGAGGTGCTTCGATGAAGTAATAAAAGGTTAAGACGTTGGTGTGGTAATAAAAGAATTGTGGCTGAGAGAGTTGATGAGGATGTGCTGAAATAGTTTAGACATATGGAGAGAATGAGTGAGGAGATGTTGACAAGGATATACATGTCACAAGTGGAGGGACAAGGAGAAGGAGGACACTAAATCTGGGATGGAAGGATGGAGCAAAAAAGGTCTTAAGTGATATCAGGCCCTGAACAAGCAGGAGGGTGAATGGTGTGCACAGGATGAGTGAACTGGAACAATGTGGTAAACAGAGGTCAACATGCTGTTAACAAACTGAACCAGGGAATGTGAAACAGCCATGGTCAACCATGGAAAGGTCTGTGGGGCTTAGTTGTACATAGGGCTGTGATTTCAATGCATTACACAACAGCTAGAGAATGGATCTGAGTGAACAAATGAGAAGACTATCAATTATGAAAAACAAAAACCATAAAATACATAATGTATGTCATCACAGTATTACTGTAATTCAACAAGTAAATAACTTTACATAACTTGATGTTCACCATTATATACAGATTGTATGTTTACACAATACTACTGCAATTCAACCAATATATACTTTACATCGGTTAATGTTCAGTGTATCACCACTAAATGTATAATGTATAAACCAGAAAATTTGTTCAGTAAAACTTCCAGTACTATGCAGATATACTTCATTTATGTACTTATCTAAAGTGCAGAAGTATCCATCCCCATACTGATCTTAAGCTCTCTTTTGATTAATTAACAACTTACAATTTTGAGCCCCCAATTATGTAATTCTTCAAATGTAAATTCTTGCCTGGATGGCTGCTTTAATTCAATCAACTAATCTTTATTTCTTCATCTAAATACAATTTTCATGCATGCCAGACATTTTAAGTCTCATAATTCTTCTGATATGGAGCTCTTGCAACAGGTTAGGCAAAAATATTGACCTTTAGATCTCTTTTCTGTATGCTCTTTCCTGCTAGATAATAACTACACCAAGTCCTTCTTTTGCTGTGTCTTGTCCTTATTGTTTCACTTGCTCATACAAAATTTCATCACTCAATCTTTACACCAACTTTGGAGTTTGTCAAGGGCCTTCTGTAAGTTGATGCAATTATCATTGTCATTTACTTCTTTCAGGAACTAGGCATCATCTGCATGCATTTATATAAGATTTTGCAGAATCATCTATGGCACTGGTCTATACTACAGTTATAGAACTCCCTTTCCCAGTTCATACTCTTAAAGAACTTGATCAGTTCTGTAAGGGTGTCACAATCATATTTCCTCTCTGGGTGCTGTCCCTTCCTCTGATCCCCATCCTGTGTCCTCTTCAACAATACAATCAAAATAGAAAAGTCCATGATCACTTTTTCCAATTGGAGTATCATGTGTGTTGAGGCCACATATAAGCAAGCATTTGGGGAACAGAAAACCCTGTATCAAAATATCTAATACTAAAATATTACTTAGATATATCTGTTCTGCAAAAGACTTTACATTTAGGCATAAACAGAAAAACATTCACATTTTATCTACAGTAAATCTTGTGAAGTCAATTTTTCAGCCATTTCTTCTTCACTATCACTTGCCACTTCTGCCTCAGTGACATGTTGATGAACTTGTGTGGATGTTGTGGAAACATCCATTTCTTCTTCAGAATCAAGCATAACACCTTCAATATTTACTTCATTCATAAAATCCTGGTGATTTTCTAAAGATTCCTGTGGAATCTTAAATTGCATATCATCCATAGTTTGGATATTTCCTGTGATTCTCTTTCTTGTGTAAATGGCATCAGATATCAAACAATTAGTAAACCCTTCTGGTTTGACCATTGATTTTCTCTTCTCCAAATCTTCCTCAACTGCCTTCTGAACCATTTCAGCTGAAGCCTTAGCTTTAGAAAATGCATTGCGAATACAATTCATAATATCTTCTCTCTGAAGTGATACTCTACCAGGGAAAACCAGAGAGGTTATCTCACCATGGGGGTTCAGTCCAACAACCAACTTCCCTGACATCACCTGTTGGGAAAAAAAAAATCTCTTAATCATTTAAATTACTATAATATAAATTTCTCCTGCTTTACAGTACAAATGTCCATGCAGAAACATCTTCCGAAACCACACTCCTGCCTTATTTCTGATGGTTCCTCCAATGATGCACCCCTCAGACTTGTAATACTTTATTTTATCTTTACACATTAGTTCCAGACTTCCATTGAATCAACTCAAAATCACCTCAGTTTCATTCTTCTGGTTACTCTCTACACCTCTTTCAATATCTTATCTATGGTAGTAAGATGAAAAATTAAAGGCTACAGATAATAAGGGCAATGTAGTACAGAAATAGATCAATCTGACCAATAAAAATCATTTGGCCCCATCAATGTGACCCAAACAACTCAACTGGCCCTAAATCTTGAAAATTATATGGCAAACATATTTCCCATAACCATAACACAGTTAACAAATCACTAACCTAAAGTAAGGTACCAAAAAAATGGGAAATTGGGAAATGTGATCTCTATTTACCAAAGAGCAAATAAGAAATGTGCCTAAATTTCTGCCTAATTAACCTCACATCAGTTGTAGGTAAAATGATGGACACGATGAGACGAAATTATAACATTTCCAAATCACAATATAATACCAATCAGCATAGCCCCCAGAACAGAAAAACACATTCATTAAATCATTTTCATTTCTTTTTCATACTTGACTGCTATTTCCCACATTAGTTAGGTAACACTACCAACAGACAAAGAAAGGCCGCATCCACTTAAATCCATTCTCTAGCTGTCATGTGAAATGCACCAAAACCACAGCTTTCTTTCCACAACCAAACCCCACAGAACTTACCATGATTTAACCTAGATGCTTCACATGCCCTGGTTTAGTTCACTGACAGCATGTTGACTCCAGTATACCTTCAGAGTACTACAAGCTGGCCTCAGTTAATGGATGTGCATTCTTGGAAAGTGAAATCTAAAGGAAGTGAATTTAAGCAAATCCATTTTTCCCTTAGGAACACATATATAAAGGCTAGTTCTACTTCTGGTGCCTCAACTCAAGAATTCTTTTTCATACTTGTTTGCCATTTCCTGAGTTAGCAAGGTAGCAACAAGAACAGACAAAGATATGACCTCATTAGCCAACATCCACTTTATAGCTATTATGTGCAATGCCCCACAACTACAGCCCCCACAGACCTTTTCATGGTTTCCCTTGATGACTTCATATGCCCTGGTTCAGTTCACTGGCATCAAGTCGCACCCCTGTATACCATATCCCTCCAATTCACTCTATCCGGTCTACACCTTACACCCTCAACATGTTCAAGACCCAAGTACTGAAAAGCTTTTCAATCAACCTTTCCATCTCCAAGTCAGTCTTCTCTTTCCTTTGTCCTCCCCAATTCTGACACATATATCCTCTTTTTCAACCTTCCCTCACTCATTCTCTCCATAAATCTATATGATTTCAGAATAAAAGGAATGCCTAAAGCAGGAAGTAAGTAAATAAGTAAGCATCTCAGCACACTCTCTTCAGCTCTCTGCTATATAATTACTACCACACCTCTCTCTTACCCTATAATTTCTTAATCAATCATCCCTCCTCACAACACATACTGTCCTTAAACATTTCATTTCCAAACACATTCACCAAAGTCCATACTTTCTCGTATAGAGCCCCCTCCTTACATCCATACATCATCAGGATTATTTGCCTTCAAACATGCCCATCCTCGTTCTCCTAAATAGTGACCTTTCTTTCCTGACATTCCTCAAAGCTTCCAGGACCTATGCCCTCTTACCATCCTATGACTCACTTCAGCTCCCACGGTTCAATTCACTGATATGTCCACTCCAAGCTACTGAAGACACTTCACCTACAAGTTTTCTCCATTCAAACTCACACTCTAACTAAACTGTTCTCTCACCAGTGCTAAACCTGATAACATGCTTTTATTAATATTAAAAATCAACTTTCTCTTTTCACATACTCTCCTAAATCCAGATACAAGTTACGCAGTTTCTCATTTCAATTTGCTACCGGTGCAGTCTCATCAACAAACAATAACTGGCTCACCTCCTAAGGCCCCATCTATCCTTGACAGACTGCAGACCTGCTCCTCTCTCCAAAGACCCTGACATTCACTTCCCTTACCACCCCATCCATAAATAAATAAAACAGCAATGATGACTGCAACAAAACTTTTGACATAGGTCCTCACTGGAGGTTGATTAGAAAAGCTAGATCTAAAAGCAGAAATATGGGGTGGGCTCCTTCACTGGATAGAAGATTAACTTAATGGAAGGAAGCATAGAACACTGGTAAGATGTGCATCCTCAAAGTGGCCTTGGTTTACAAGTGGTGTACCACATGGCTCAATCTCAGGCCCACTACTGATGGACTCTAATCACATCAGAGCACATTTGCAGACCATGCAAAGATCATGAGGAAAGTACGTGCAAGGTGATGAGGATGGCAGAGTGAAAAAAGGCCTTGGTGAGATTATCATCTAGCAGAAGTTAAACTACAGGAGTTTGCATGTGAAAGATCTATGTGTCGACAATATGCCTAATCTATCGCCTGAGTTACACAGTAAGGGGAATTGTGAAAGAAGCAGATTGTCTGTTGGCAAGTATGAGAATCACATTCAAACATATGGACAAGGTCATGTCTGTAAAATTGTTCACCAAATATATATCAGAGAAAAACTGGATTATGCCCAAAAATCTGGTCACTCACCTGCTCAAAGATCTAACTGTAAAAGCACAGAGAACAACAACTCGGACTGCACCTGAATCAAGAGAACTAAGCTACAATGAGAGGCTGTGGGCTACAGAGCTGTCTACTACAGAGGAGAAGAGAGAGAGGTGGGGATCAGATAACTGATTTCAAGTTTCTAAATCAACTGGAAAATACTGACTGAGAACAATTCTTCAAGAAATGCTGCACAACAATAACCAGAGGCCATAACAAACACTGGGTAAAAAGCTTGTTAGAAAAAGGATGTTAAGAAGTACTTGTTTAGTGTTAGTGTGGTGGATGGTTGCAATAAACAAACCAATGAAGCAGTGAATGCTAGCATTTTATATGGGCTTAAAAGGCTACTTGATGGTAGAGAAGGTTCAGGAGATGGGGTCCCACAGGTGCAGAAGTCTCTCCCTGTACTACACTAATTGAGAATTACATCACACACTCCTGCTGCAGATCCACCTTCCCCTGGAACCACTTACCCTCCTCTCTTCCTACTTGAGCATATGCTTTACTCTCAATACAAAAACTCTTCACAGCTTCTAACATTTTTCCTCCTACACCATATATTCATATCAACTTCCATGAAGCAACTTAATCAGCGCTATCATATGTTTCTCCAGATCCATAATTGCCACACACAAATCCTTATGTTTCTCTGAGTATTTTTCACACAAATTCTTCAGAGTAATACCTGATACACACATACACTACCACTCTTGAAACCAAAATGTTACTCTACAGTCTGAAAATCCATGCATGTCACCACTCTCTCAATCATCACTCTCCCATATAACTTACCAAGTACACTAAACAAACTTAAACATCTGTAATTCGAGCAATCAGTTTTAGCCCACTGGCCTTTATACTATACAACAAATGCATTCTGCCAATCGTCATGCACCTCACCATGACCATACATACATTTTAAATCTTAACTAAATAATCAACAACACAGTCAATCCCTTTCTTTAGAAATTCAACTGCAATTTCATCGACTTCAGCTGTCCTGCCAAACTTCATCTTAACTAAAACTTTCACCACCTTCCTTTTCACTAATTCACTTGCCAAGACCCTCACTTCACATAATGCCCCAACCCAAACAGAACCTATCTGCCATACCATCATCAAAAACATTCAACAATCCTTCAAAGTAATCATTCCATTTCTATTGCACATCATCTCTGCCTGTTACCACTTCTCCATCTGTACCCTCACTGATGTTCCCATTTGTTCTCTTGTTTTCTTCACATGACAAACCTCCTTCCACAACATTTTTTTTATTCGCCCTGAAGTCTGCTAATACTTGCTCATACCAATTCTCATTTCCCTCTTTTTCAGCCCCTGCACATTCCTCTTGACCTCCTGTCACTTTCTCTTGTACATCTCCCATTTATTTGCATTCCTTCCCTGGAAATAATGCTCATATACCTCTTTTTTCTCTCTCACTAGCGACTTAATTTTGTCAACCCTCAACTCACTACCATTTCTGACATGCCCATCTCAGAGCTTTTGCATGCCACACACTTTTCTTTCTCATGTCAGCACTGCTTCCCCAAATATCTCCCATTCTTCATCCACTTCCCTAGCTTCATTTCCTCTTAATCTTTGCCAATCTCCACTCAATCTCCCATGGTATCTCTTAACATAAGCCTATTTTCCCAGCTCATTAACTTTCACAACCCTCCTACATCCATATCATTTCTTCTTTTGCAAAGCCTCACCAACCTTCACCCTCACCTCCATCAAGTAATGATCAGACATCTCACAAGCAGCCACTCTCAGTACATTCACATCCAATAGTCTCTCATCTGCTTACCAGTCACTTTGCTCATAATCCAATAATGCATACTTACCATCTCTCCTCATCACTAACATATACTTGTGTATGTCCCTCTTTTCAGATCAAGTATTCCCAAATTCTAGTCCTTTTCAGCACACATTTCCATAAGCTGTTCACCATTTTCATTCACATCAGTAGGTACCACATCCCCTACTATACCCTCAAATTCCACATTACCTACACTCACAGTCAAATCACCCGTCACTGATATTCAATACCTCACATAAAAAATGTTGACACACTCACTCAGCTCCTCCTGAAACACTCACCTCTCTTCCTTACTCACCTCGTTTCCAGGTGCAAAACACTAATAACCACTGACCTCTTGTAATCCACTTTGAATTTTACCAAAATCAGTCTGGTGCTCACTTCTTTACATTCTTTCACACCATTCCACAACTTTTCCTTCACTAAGAGCGCTATCCCTTCCTTACCTCTCATCCTCATACTAGCCCAAATTACTGTTAAGACATTTCCACACCATTCTTTCACCTTTCCCTTGAGTTTTGTTTCACTCATAGCCAATACATCTAGATTCCTTTCCTCAAACTTACTACCTATCCCTCCCTTCTACTTAGTTACATCTATCCCTCTCTTCTACTTAGTTACATCCACACACATTCAGATACCCCAACCTGAGCCATCAAGAAGGAGGGGCACTCCTTGCTTGCTCCTTCTTCAGTTAAAACTTTTACAAATTGAAACACAGGGTGAGGAGTGTTTCCATCCCAACCTGCTCCTGCCCCTTCTAGTCAACTTCTACAACAAACAGGCAATACATGGGAATTATTCTTTTTCCTTATCTCTAGCAGAGTATATACACATATAAAAATGTTATTTTAATATAAAGTACAGTTTCAACAACACGCATGCAACTCAGAATGGGGAAGCAGTAACCTAGTGCAATTTAATAGTGCTAAACACAATTTTTTCCTATACTTCACTTCCCTCTGTATTATTTCAAAATACAAAAATTCAACACTGTGCATCTATATATATCTCTGATGCCCATTCCCTTCGGGAACTCCCATCAAGGGGTGGCCATCAGCAACTTAGGGTGGGCCATTTTGATACCTGCTTCTTTACCAACAGGTCAAAGCTTTGGAACTCTCTACCTTCTCATGTCTTTCCCAATAACTATGACCCAGCACATTTTAAAAGACAGGTTTTTCACTTTCTTAAAACTCAGCCTTGATGTGGACTTTTGTCTGTGACTGGAGCCTTCAAAAAAAGAAAAAGAAGTCTCCACTTATCCCTGTCCTCACATGCCTCCCTCGCATACACCATTCCACGCATTCTTCCACCATTTCTCTCCCTCCAGTATTCCTCCACTCTATTTCCCC
>JAUUDW010129139.1:0-15265 GCA_032361385.1 Panulirus guttatus | reverse complement strand
AGAGAGAGAGATCATAACTTTTTTCTTCTGAACAGCTGCTTCATTTATACAAGGGATTGATTCATTCTTGTATGGAGTACTGCTCCCACATTTGGGATAGTTCTAGCTCTCTTTCCTTACTTGACAGTGTTGAGTCAAAAGTGATCCGACTTATAAATTGTCCCAGGCTAACTTCCAAACTTGACCCCCTTGCCCTATGCTGCAATGTTGGTTCAGTTTCCCTCTTCTATAGGTATTACTTTGGCTTTCGTTCCCGGGAGCTGACTGCTTGTGTGCCCCCACCACTAGTTAGACCATAGAATACTCGGCAAGCTGCTGTGTTACATGAATATTGTGTGGCCATCGGCAACTCAAGGGTGTGCCGTTTTGATAACTGCTTCTTTCCCTACACATTGAATCTTTGGAACTCTCTACCTTCTCATGTCTTTCCCAATAACTATGACTTGGCTCATTTCAAGAGAAAGGTTTTTCACCTTCTCAAAAATTCGTAAATACTTTCACTGTCTTTTTTCCCCCTTTCTCAATTCTCTCCATATTTCAATTAGGGCCCAGCCTTGATGTTGACTTTTGTCCGTGACTGGGGACTTAAAAAATAAATTAAGAAAAAAAAAATTTAGTGGTCTTTGGGCTGCCAGTATGATTCTTAATGCTTTATTTTGCATTTTTTCAAGTCTACTAATATCTTTGCTGTTATGTTGGCTAAAGCTGTTCCGTGGTAATCTATGAGAGACCTAATACATGCCAAGTCCATAATTTTAAGAATTCTGATGTTTGCACCTAAATTAGGACTGTACCCTGCAAAGAGCTCTGAGTCCATCTATATGTCGTCGAATCAATTTCTGCAAACCAGCTGCAGTACATGGGAGTGAGACACCAAGGTATTTAAAGTACACAAAGTCAATAGGGTTTTCATCATTTTTCAATTTAAATAGTCTGCTCCTAACATTATCAATTTGTTTAATGAAGACTTTGGTTGTCTCTGCAGAAACAATAAAGCCAAGGTTTTCACAGGGTATGTGTATTCAGTTAAGAATGATTTGCATTTCACTATGCATTCTGGTGTGCAGAAAAAATATCTTAAGCATAATTAATAGTGATAATCTTGGGAAATTCTGGGACTGATTTCAGTTTTGAATTGATCAGTACACTGAACAAAGTGGGGCTAAATACTCTACCCTGAGGAGTGCCAAGGAGCATAACTTTTACTTCATTTTTGTAGCTTTGCAACAACACAGTAAACTTTCTGTTAGAGCAATAACCAAGTATCCAGTGCAGAACATGACCACCTACATCTATTTTTTCTAACTTGTAAATAATCAATATCAAATGCAGCTTTTAGGTCAAGAAATGTGGTGCATTTGATCTGTCTATCCCCATGAACTATTAAGAAAGTAGCAATACAGTTGTGTATACTTTTGATACGTGTGAAACCATTAATATTAGGTGACACGTTCTTTGATTCTGTTCAGTAGTCTGTTGAGCACCATCCTCTCAAAAGTTTTGCATGGGCAACTTGTCAGGGAGAAGGGGCAAAGTTCATCTGGTTGACTGTGTTTAGGTATTGGTACAATTAGACTGTTGGTCCATGAGGAGGGTAAATGACCTGAGGCATAATTCATATTATACTGCTTTAAGAATGGGTTATCAGGAACTTGTCTTAGAAGTCTAATAATGTCATAAAAGATACCATCCTTCCTAAGGGCACTATCCTTGCCCCTAGTAAAGGCTGTATCAAGTTAAAACTCAGTAAATGGTACATCACATTACATCATGTAGTTTGTTTAGCATGAATTGTGTAGTATTCTCTCTTTAGATTTGTACAAAACATTCCTAGTCTTTGGTGGCAGCACATTCTAGCTAAAAGTATGAGCCTATTTCAGGATAAGTTCATTAGCCTTTTGCAATGGGTTGGGATGAGATAACTGTCTGTATCTCTTCCCAGTGATTGCTAATATCTTTCCAGGTTTGACTTAGAAGAGAGGGTTGATTTACGTCATTAACAAACTGCTTACTGTCATTTTGTCAAAGTTCAGTCATTCTTTCCCTCACTGCTGCAAGAGACATAAGATATAGTCTTAGCATTTTGGGTGTTCATAGTTGTCTATATCCTTTACCTATTTGCCTAGATATAAATTTTAGCTGTTTCATTTATTATAGTACTGTTGTGGCCTACTGTGAAGTCCTTTCCTTCTACTTTTTGAAGTTAGCTCTCTTTACTTAAAGAAATTGTATCAAGTAGTCTCCAGGTTAACATTAAAAGCCTGTACATTTATGGGTTCAAAATCTTTGTACCAGTCAGAGATATAATCTATGAACTTGTATTGGAGTTCTTGTTCCACTAGTAATCTTCTAATCAGTTTGATACCAGGTAAGTTAACATAAGCTATATGCATTGTAACTGTTATTGGTGAGTGGTCAGACATAAGATCACCAAAAATGTCAGAACTGAGAGTTGTTAATGAAAAGTTAAAGCCTATACATCTATCAAGGATTCCTCCACAGCTGTGTGTTTGTTGATTCATCTAAGGATTTGAACATCATTACATTCACCCCTAGGATGCTGCAAACCCACCTCTCACTCCAAGATCCTCATATCTATTTCCCTCAGAAAATGGGAACATTCACCCTCTTCTTTTCCTACTTATGCACATGCCTTACTCTCCCATTGAAAATTCCTCACTGCATGCAGTAACTCAATTTTCCCAATGTCTTTACAGCAGCACACACAAAGCATCTCTGTTAACCTTATAAAACAGTTTTGGGAGCAGCTAACTGAAAGTGTCAGCAGTTTTGATGTGAGATTGGGTAACAGTGATAGGTGATTTGAACACAAAATTGGGTAATGTGGCAGTTGAGGGTATAAATGGGGTATTCAGTAAGGTGAATAGAAATGTTGAACAGCTTAAGGAGTTGTGTGTTGAAAAAGGTGGGACACCTGGTTCAAAAAGAGGAATGCACATAAGTATACATGGGTGAGTAAGAAAGTTGGTAAAAAACAGGCATTTAATGGATTTTGTACTTATTGATAGACATGTAAAAGAAACTCTTGGATGTAAGTGTGCAAAGACAGCCAGTTGATGGGATGTCTAATCATCATCTGGTGAAGATATTGTAGAGGTTTTCAGAAAAGAGAAAACGATATGGGTGTGAAGTGGGTATGACAGAGTCAAATAGAACAGAATGTGGACTTTTGTCTATGACTGGAGCCTTCAAAAAAAAAAAAAAAAATGTTCAGGATATATGAGGTAGAAGGGCAACTGTTGGATGGTGTGGGAGACGTTCTGTAGAGTAGTACATGCATGTGCTAGGGTGGATAGAGAGATGCGCCAAAGTTTCTGTATATATGTGGGTGTGAGGCAGGGCTGTGTGATGTTACTGAGGCTTTTTAACACATACAGTGCCCACCAGTGAAGTAGACGTGAGGGAACTGCGGCACAACCATCAAAGATCAACATGAAATAAAACCATGAAGACTGTGTATTCACTTTATACACTCCTTGAAATGACGAAGAACTGAATCAGCAAGGTTCTGAAACCATTTAGGGTTCGCATTTGCCCGAATTTCATGAATGGCTGCCTTAACCTTAGGTAGCAACAAAGTATCCCTGATACGTAATTATGTAATGTACCTTATCTTCCAAATCGGCCAGAGCAAATGGTCCATTATGTACCTGAATCTTTCACTAACAAATGTCTGGCTCAGATAATAACTTGCTGCTTTCATGCTAATACATGGTGAGGTGCCTGTGGATTGGCAGAAAGAATGTATAGTGGCAAAGTATAAAATCAATGGAGATAAAGGTGAGTGTTTAAACTACAGCATCAAACTGGGGAGGAACACTGTGGTGTCAAAAGTGGCAAAGGATGTATAAATCAGGTGTTTGCTTTAAAGAATGTGTGTGAACAATACTTAAAGAAAAAGATGGATATGTATGTAGCATTTATGGGTCTGGGGAAAGCATATGATAGGGCTGATAAAACATATGGTATGGGAGGAAAGAAGCTTGAAGGAGTGAGAATCTTTTATAAAGAGTGTATGGCACGTATATAAGCAAGAAGAGAGGAAAGTGAATGGTTCCAAGTGAAGTCAGCTGGTGGCAGGGGTGTGTGATGTCATCATGGTTGTTTGGTGTGTATATGGATGGGGTGGTGAGGGAGGTAAATGCAAGAAACATGGGGAGAGGGGTGAGAATGCAGTCTAAAGGGGATGAAAGGGCATGGGAAGTAAGTCATTTGATGTCTGCTGATGATACAGCACTGATGGCACCATTGGTAAGGGTGGAAAGATATGCAGTTCTGGATGAGCAAAAATGGGCTTGTATGAAGGTATCAGTAGTCCCAACATTATCATATGGTTGTGAGGCATGGGCTACTGATGAGGATGAGATATTTGAGGACAATATGTGATGCGTGATGGTATGATTGAGTAAGTAATAAAAGGGTTTGAGAGAAGTGTGGTAATAAAGAGAGTGTGGCTGACAGAGCTGAAGGGGGTGTGCTGAAATGGCTTAGACATATGGAGAGAATGAGTGAGGACAAGGTAAACAAAGAGGATATGTGTATCAGAAGTGGAGGGAACAAGAAGGGGAAGACCAAACTGGAAGTAAAAAGATGGAGTGAAAAAGATTTTGAGTGATTAGGGTCTGAAAATGCAGGAGGGTCAAAGGTGTGCATTGGATACAGTGAATTGAAATGATGTGGTATATGGGGATTGACATGCTGTCAAAGGACCGAACTAGGACATGTGAAGTAACTGTGGTAAACCATGGAAAGGTCTGTGGGCCTAGTTGTGGATAAGGAGCTGTGGTGTAGGTGCATTGCACATGTCAGCTAGAGAATGAATGCAAGCAAATGCAGCCTTTCTTCGTCTATGCCTGGGAAATGGCAATTAAGTATGAAAAAAATATATATTAATACATGCACAAAATCATAGGTTACTCAATAGTTATTGTGCTAGAAAGGGCATCAAATACCTTTAAATCTGGTGATCATATGCATCCATGAGGCTGGATTGACTTTCATGACAGAATATGGAATGAAGATGACATGCATCCCATTGAAAACAGAACACAACATGGAGTGCCAAAGCCCAACCTGAAAGAATATGCAAGTGTATTTTTTTTTGGGGGGTGAGGGGTCACATTAATAGTAGAATATGATGCCATAAATTTTCAACTAATATACAAACCCTTATGAAATTTACTATTAGTCTCCTTAGAAAAGAATTATCACAGAACACAATAATAAAACATACTCCACAAATCCCAAATATCAATAGTGATAAAAAGGACCCACAGGAATTATCTAAGTACAACTTCATAAAACCAACAGTTTTGCTGGTAATTTTCAATGAAATCCAAATGCTTCAAAGAAATTCTAATTACCTCCCGCTTAAAGTCGAGGACACATACAGCAACTTCTCCTTCAGTGTAGTTGCATGCAGAGGTTAGAGTACGACAATGTGCAAGCATTGCCGTTCTTGTTACCACTACTCCTTTTACTGAACCATCCTTGTCTGTACAATACTGAAAAGGAACAAATACATAATCCACAACTACAGAGTACATTAGGATGCATCCTTCCCCAATACAGAAGTGTACTGTAAAAATTTTACAAATAACCTTTAAAGTATCAATCAAATCTCACATAACAAAATCAATCTGGGGATGATAATGATTAGGGACTGTATATTGAGGTCGACTTATTGTCAATAGATTGAATCAGGGCATGTGAAATGCCTGGGGTAAATCATGGAAAGGTTTATGGGGCCTGAATGTGAATGGGGAACTACGGTTTTGGTGTATTACACATGATAGCTAGAGAATGGAGGATGTGAGCAGATGTGGCCTTTATAATCTGTTCCTGGTGCTATCTCACTGATGTGGGAAGTGGTGATCATGTGTGAAAAAAATAAATGTAACATGTCTTTAAATTTCTGTATGTACACACTGAGACACACTTGGGCCTCTGTGGTGAAGTGGTTAGCATTATTGACCATGAGTCATTATGTGCCAACCCAGGGTAAGGCCCACAGGGGTTCGAATCCTGGGTGCTGCAGTCAGCCTACACCTATCCCAGGTGTTCATCCTCCCCCTTGGGGCTGGTGGATAAATGGGCACCCAAGTTAGGCTAGGGTGTATGTGCATATATGTAAAGGAATTACGACATCGTACTTATATACAAGGTTAAGAGATGGAGCAATATAAGTGTAAAACTCTCCCTGTAACACACAAATAGTAATCACACATGCTAGCCTAAGCCAGGTACCTATTTATCAACCAGCCCTAAAGGATGGATGAATAGCTGGATTTGCTGTGAGCCAGCTGACATAACCAGGATTTGAAACCAGGCAGGTGCATGTATGAATCATGGTCTGGGATGTTAATTACAACACTAAAAGAAGTCTGTGTGTGTTTCACTCATAAGTATTCTGCAGTCAGACTTATTACAAACTTTAAACTTCTTTATAAACTAATTCCTACTGTCACAGAAGGATTAGCTTTTGCAACATTCTATCCTTGCTTTAATCACATATATGTAACTGTTGTTCTGTGCCTGAATACAAAATGTATTCAATGAATTATAATCACAGTATCAGTCTGTCAGAGATCTTTTTAATATTTCTAAGGAGTAACACAGCATTTCATTGGTCAATCACTTCAAATAAAGTTTGGATTAATATTTTTCAACTTAAGATGGATAAAGAATGATTAAGTTCAATGATGTCACAATTTATAATAACCCCCAAATGTTAAGAGGCTTCTGTAAGCACTTTTCATTTATAACTGTGTTTCTCATAAAGAGGGAGCACAGCATTTTATCAAATTCCTACATAACCTCACCACTATAAACCATGAATATGAGATATATACATGTGGTGATTTCTGCACTTTATTTTTAGAAAATTCTAACCTAAACACTTCAGTCTCCAATATATTACACTCAGAAGCAAATACAAACCTCAATGTATGCAGCAGTATCATCTGAATGTCTAGGAGGTGTCTGCCAATCTTTAGGGGGTTTTGGTAGATGGTCAGTGATAAACCATGTAAGCTTTGGCCAGCCTTTAAAGGACACTACTTCACCAGCACTAGTCTTTGGCATGCCCTTGAAACAAGCTTCTGAAGTTAAAGCCACTGAAACGCCACAGCTTCCTAGAAGAAAGCCAATCTGAAACAAAAAGTATTTTCAATTTAGCATCAAAATACACTTATGTAAAATATTAACGAAGACTGATTTACAAGTATGTGAAAAGTCAGATATTTGTTGAACAACTCCTTTCAAGTAAACATTTCAGAAGTAGTAACACATTTCTAAATATTCCATCGAAACCCTTTAGCAACGATCTATGTGTAGCCAATGGGACCCTACTGATGATGCCATTCTGAGATTTTCAAAAATAATTAAAAACTATTTTAGCCAACAATTAATGTAAAAATATTAGAATAAGAAAAAAATCTGATAAAGTAACCAAAACTCTTGTTGTACTGACATATATGTTTGGTGCACCACAACCCCCCAGATTAAACTCAAATATTTCAAAAAATAATCAAATCAATTCTATGAATGCGTAGTTTAAAAACTTGAAAAAAGGGGAAAAATCTGATAACCATATATGTGGCTGTACTGACATTTAATTTGGCTTATCACACTTTACTGAATTTTGCTGGCTCATCTATCTCCTCTTCTGCATCACCACCAATGAATCATTGATACACAAAGAACTTTTCCTAATGCCAAAAGTTCAACACTGTAAGCTCTGACAAACTTGTGAATGTTGATTGAATGTTGATCAAATCTTGTTTCATATGGTATTAATATCAACAATATTTTTGTATTATATATACACCAAAATAACATTACTGTTACCAAAGGGAGCCATTTCATAGCACTTACACCCATAGAAATTAACAATGTCAGGAACGTATCTCCAGAGTCTCTCCCAAGAGCAGCAAAAACTAAGCACTTTAAAGATAAACTAACATACAATCAAGGTAATACAAAACACCATTGGAAGTCCATTAACTCTCTACTTGGCAAAACAAGCAACACAACACACAAACAGACCATCCAACTGAAATCACATACTGAATACATTTAATGATCACATTCTAAAGGGTGACAATGAATCATCCAATATTGCAAGTGAAGATAATGCACACCCAGTATTTATTCAGCCCCCCTAATTTTTCACTGTATCTTTCCCCAGTAAATCGCATGAAAACAGAAAAACATATGAAAGCCCTAATACCCAGTGCTCCTACGTACAATGACATTCCACCATAAGCTGCTGAGGCACATCTCTGGAATCATCTCAGTTCCAATTACATGCATAACTAACCTTACAGTTTGCTAAGGAGTTTTTGCAGACAAACTGAAAATAACTACAGTATTTCCCTTGTACAAGTCCAGCAACAAAGATCAAATATCACAATATTACAAGCACATTTGAGAAAGCAATTTAGTTCATCTCATTACTTTTCTTATGAAAAAACAAAGAAATACTATCTACAAGTCAGCTTGGATTTTGTCAAAATTGTTCTACAGAGTCTGGTTCACCACAATTTTTTGTAATGTTTACAAATATTTAGAAGATTTTTAAAGAAATTTCTGTCTGATTCCAAACTTTGTCTTGTGGAGTTCAAAAGGTTCATTAGAAGCTGAATTCCAATATAATGAAGTCTCTAGGAATGGGGATTTACTGTATATTAAATATTTCTGTAAGTATTTTCCTTGGTCTGTACAGGTGTACAAGGTGCACTGCAGTATATTCATATTTGCGTCATGTAAATGATTATCATTCATTTTACATCATTCCTTCATGCCCATTACAATACAAGCCATTTTTCAGTCAAGAGACAACAGAATGCAATCTGCAGAGCTCAGCAGAACAGAGCCACCACACAAGGACTTAAAAAAAAAAAAAAAAAAAAAACTTACATGAGTTAAAATGCAGTATTTCCAACCTTCACTGAAACACACACTATAGACCATATGCAGAGTGAAATGTGGATCCTAAAGTTCAACCTGTACAGATGTGACAGGACAAGAGTATGTACAGTAGTTGGAATGTATACTGTGGATACTCTTAAAACAACTGATCTGACTTCCTCAAATGATATAGTAAGAGCACTCACTGTCAGGGTTGAAAACCCAAACCTGGTCATTGCATTAATCTACAGACCAACAAATGCAGAGTCTCATGAATTTATGGAAAAAATAAGAAACTCAGAATAATGTCTTGACCTCCTTGAAGACCCAGTCCCTAATTCATTTGTATTAAGTGACTTAAACCTAACACACATTAAATGGAGGCTGACAGGAAATAACAATGCAGCTGAAAATACTGACAATGAAAGCTGCTTGGACGAACAGCTGCAAAAACAAGAGCTATTCAAATTATGTGAAAAGTTCTCCCTCTGCCAAAAAATAATAAAACCCACAAGAGGAATTACCCTGAATTTCATCTTTACAAATAACATGGACCTAATATGTGACATTACTATCTCAAACACCCTATACACTTATCACAATCTGACTTAAGTAAAAGTAAGTTTAGAGGCTAACCCAACTAATCAGAACACAAATAAATGTATATCTTTTTTTCATACATATTCGCGGTTTCCCGCATCAGCAAGGTAGCATCAAGAGCAGATGACTGAGCTTTAGAGGGAAAAATCCTCACTTGAGCCCCTTCTCTATCCCTTCTTTTTGGAAAAGTAAAAAAAGGAGGGGAGGATTTCCAGCCCCTTCGCTCTCACCCATTTTAGTCACCTACAACACACAAGGAATACATGGGTAGTATTCTTTCTCCCTTATCCCCAGGGATAAACAGTGAAAGTGTTTTCAGCAATTTCAGTTTTAATAGTAAATGGATACAATGAGAAGATGTGATCAATATGTCTACAACACACTTGGTAACCCTGCTAAGCATCAAAATAGAGGAGGAATGTATAAATAACATGACCACTTTGGTACTCCACACATGTAACGGACATATACCACTGAGAAGAAAGCACAAAAATTCTAGGTTAGAATGAAAAGATGAGCACTCTAAGATGAAGAAAAAGACCTGCAAACCTACTCCAGCAATCTAACTGTAAGGACTAACAGATACTTTGGAAAGAGATCATTTTGAACTTCACGTTCAGTGTGGGTGTTCAAAGAAGACAAATCTAGCATCATTCTTTTCCTGCTTGATTCTTGTTTCAAGACTGGATAAAGAGTGTATATAAATCTGGCTCCTGCAGGTACCATGACCTTTTTGCTTTACATCTCTACCAAGTATTCTGGAACATTAGTCAAGTATTGTCCAGAGGCTTCACCAGACTGCAGAGAATGAGACTTTCAACTCTGCCCCACACCTTTTCTTAATAGAAATACCGATGCCAAACTCCCAAAAGTATTGGAGGTGATCCCAAATGACTAAGAGCTATTGTGAATTGTTACCTGAGAGTTCATGTCGATGGCCCTGAAAGGGTTGTCTTAAAGAAGAGACTGCCTCAAGCATAGAAAGATGTAGATGCCATAAATTTTTTTCTCTTTAAAGGAGAGTGAATGGAGCAATGAAATACTTTCACACAAAGTCCTTTAAGTTTAGGAATAAGAGAGCCTCCAATTCATGTCTCTTAAATGGAATAGGCTCAACAGATACAGGATTAATTCTGAGACCTTCTAAATAGCTTCACACGGAAAAAGGCAGTCAAAAAAGTGATGATTGTAATAACTCCACTTGTACACTCTTACCAAGAGATGCCACAGCCTGTCATCTGCAATGTTGCTATGATAATAAGGACTGCATGAGGGCTTCTTGACAAGTAAAGGACTGAAAGTTGTTTCAAAGCACACCCTAAGACTCGGAGAGTTTTAGTTTAATCTGCTCTGTAGTGGCAAATAGATAACAAAAAACTCCAAAAGAACAGTTGTGTTCACATAACTCTGAATGTAAATCAGCAGCATTATTTTTTACCTGACCTTGCCTTCTATTACAATTTTTTTCTTTCTTTTTTTTTTGTACAGCAGATTTTTATGCTCATTTCAGTTAGGGTTACTAAAATCCCAGTTAAGTTAATTGTTTGACATGTTTTGGTGATGGTTTGATAAACTGGTTCTGTTTAATCATTGAATTACTACAAATATGCATAGATGGAATAAGTTTAAGACAAAATGTTTCTGCAAGAATGACTGTTGTATATGTAATGTTATGGAAAATTTTTGTAGACATATAAGTAGGAACATATTACATTGTTCAGAAATTTTACCAGCATGCAACTTCTCTTTCTTCAGTCACATGCAGACTAGAGAGGATGTTAAATGATATAGAAATACATAAATGATTTTAGAAAATCTCATGTGAAAATGTACTAAGATTTCTCATCTTCTGAACTCTTTGTGGCCTGCTTTCAAGGAGACCTAGCTAGGATTTAGATGTCCTAGAATTCAAGTGAATGAATTTTTGGTAGTGTGGTATCCTGACAGAGTTTGCTTTGAATGATCTGGCTATAGTTAACTTGGGCAATGGAAAACCTTAGTTTTGGACTGGAATATGAATGATGGACCTTTGCTTTCTGATATCTTACAAGAAGTTCCTATGCATGATGAGATTGGGCTTAACATTTGGAGTAATGCTTGATTTTTGCCTTTTTTCGAAAATTTACAGGTCAAACTACATCATCAACCACAACAAGTTCTACAATTGCTACATCTACCTCCACTTACACATCCACAACTACCTCAACTAGCACCACATCTACCCCTCCTACTACTACTACTACCTTAATAACTCCTACCACTAAATCACTCATAACCTTACCTACTGAAACCACAACTGTAGCTGAAACCATAATTGAAACAGAAGATAAAAATGAATTTATGACTGACTTTAAAACTTCAGAGGTATCTGCAGAAACTACAAGTAGAACAGAAACTACAGCAGAGATCACTACTGAAACAGAAGTTACAGTGGAAACAGAAAGCACAGTCCAGATTACAACAGAAACCACAAGTGAAATGGAAACATTTACAACAGAAAATGTACCAGGAACCACAGATGAAGCAAAGACAACAGCAGAGAATGCAAGCACAGCTGAAACAGAAACCAACAGTGAATTTATAACTGAAACGGAAACTACTGATGGAACTAAAATTCATGGTACAATGGAAGTTACAAACCGAACGGAGGCTACAATAGATGTGACTGCTGAAGCAGAAAATACTGTAGGAAACTCATGTGAAACAGAAAGTGAAGTCCAAATTGAAACAGAAACCATAACAAAAACAGAAACAACTGCAACAGATACTGAGACTGAAACCACAGAAACTACTTTGGAAAATTCATATGAAACAGAAAGTGCAGTCCAAATTAAAACAGAAACCATAACAAAAACAGAAAAAACAGCTGCAACAGAAGCTGTGATAGAAATCACAGATGAAACAAAAATGACAGTTGAAGCAACAGCAACCACAGAAACTGCTAGCTTAGCAAAAACCACAGTTGAAACAAAAGTTGACACAGAAGATATAATGGAAAACACAGAGGAAACAGAAGTTACAGCAGAAACCATATATGAAACACAAGCCACACTGGAAACATTAGAAACAGAAAGTTTAGCAGAAACCAATTCTAAAACTACACCTGAAACAGAAGTTAAGACTACAGTTGACACCATAGATAACACTGCAACAAAGACATTAGATGATCGATATACCACAACTATTACACATGCTTTAGATGTGGTAGGAATAGCTGAAATCATTACAGATTCATCAAAATCCACATATCAGACAGCAACAGAAACTGATAAACAAATCAGAACAGATGCCACACATTTGAAAGAGGATATAGATGAAACCAAAACAGAAAAAAAGACTGCAACAAAAATTGGAGTAACAATGGCTGCAATGGAGACAGAAGTTATCACATCAGCTGCATCAAATATCAGGGTCTTTTCAGAGGTTGTAACATAAATAGAATGAAAACATTTAAAAGATAGGAACACGAGAAATTTTGATGGTACCTGCAGTTGACAGAATCTGAAACAGTCATCTAATTTAATCAGTAGTCTTGATAATACTTAAAATCCTCCCTCCTCTGTCCTGTTCATATATCCTCAACTTTTCCTACTTTATCACACATTATAATACCCCTTCATCTTCTGCCATGTAAAGAATTCTACAATTGACCCTATAGTGTTGCCATAGATAATTTCACTTGCCATGTTGGTACAGCCTTAATACCTCCCTCTTTATGACCATATCCAGAATATCTCAGATTATCAGCCCTCTCAACCACACCCTTCTTATTACCACACCTCCATCTTACCCTTTTATTACTTATTCAGTGAAATCACATCATATTACATATTGTCCTCAAACATTTAACATTCAAGACATCCATCCTCTTCAGCACATCCTCATCTGTAGCCTTTGCCTTGCATCTATAAAACAATGTTGGGACGACCACACTGTCGAACATACCTATTTTTGCTCTCCCAGATAATGATTCTTCTTTCCACACATTCCTTAACGCTCCAAAAACTTTTGCTCTCACCCACTTCCATGGTTCCATTTGCTGCCATGTCCACTCCTAAGTATCTAAAACACTTCACTTCCTTCATGTTTTTTTCATTTAGACTCTCACCCCAGCTAACCTGTCCCTCAACCTTGCTAAACCTAATAAAATTGCCTTTATTCACATTTACTCTCAGCTTCCAAGCTCAGTCACAAAAGTCTGCAATTTCTTGCTCGAATCTGACACCAGTGCTGTATCATCAGCAAACAACTGACTCACTTCCCAGGCTCTCTCATCCTCTGCAGACTGCATAATTGCCCCTCTCTCTAAGACTCGCATATACCTTCCTCATCACCCCATCAGTAAACAAATTAAACAAACATAATGACATTACACACCCCTGCCACTGACTATCCTTCACTTAAAATCATTCTGTCTCCACTCTTCATACTTGTACAAATGCTTTTCACATTTGATAAAAATATATTACTGCTTCTAGCTGCTTTCCTCCCACACCATATACTCTTAAGATATTCCACAAGGCATCTCTATTGACGACCCTATCTTATGCTTTCTCCAGATCTATAATTGCCACATACAAATCCATCTGTTTCTCTAAGTACTTCTCACACATTCTTGAAAGCAAATACCTAATCCACACATCTTCTACCACTTCTGAAAGCACAATGCTTCTCCCCAGTCTGATGCTTGATGCTCTGTACAGACCGTCACCCTCTCAGTCACTACCCTCCCATACAACTTTCCCGGTGCTCTCTACAAACTTGTACCTCTCTAGTTTGAATGCTCATCTTTATTCCATTTGTCTTTATACAGTTACACTATACATTTATTCTACCAATTTTCAGGCATCTCACCATAATACACACATACATTGAAAATCCTAAGTAACCAATGAACAACACAGTCACCCCCTTTCTTAATAAATTCAACTGCATGACAGTCCACTCTGGCCACCTTGCCACATTTCATATTATGTAAGGCTTTCACATCTTATCTTTTCACCAAACACTCCCTATGACTCTCACTTCACGTACCATCTGAACCCAAACACCATACATATGTCACCATGTCATCAAACACATTCAACAGTCCTTCAAAATGCTCCATCTCCTCCTCACTTCATCACTCCCTGTTACTACTTCCCCTTTTTCCCCCTTCACCAATGTTTCTATTTGTTCTTTGTTTTTCATGCATTATTAACCCTCTTTCCAAAACATCTTATTCTCCCTAAAGCTTACTGGTACTGCTCACTTCAGCTCTCATTTTCCTTTTTCAACCCCTTTTCAATCTTCCTCTTGACCTCCCTCCTTGTAAGTATAACTCAGACAACCCTCTTTTCTGTTTCAAAAGCAACTTCTTTACATAGACAAGCATGTAAATGAGAGACTTTTTGATGTAAATGTTCTGAGAGTGAAAGCTGGTGGGATGTCTGATCACTGTCTTGTAGAAAAGAGGAAACAGTATCTGTGAGTAAAGCATAATGAGAGTAAGTAAGCTTGGGAAAGAGACTTGTGTCAAGAAATACCAGAGGATATTGAGTGCAGAATGGCAAAAGGTGAGAGTAAATGAAGCAAGGGAAGTGGGTGAGGAAAGGTAGATATTTAGGGAAGCAGTGCTGGCCTGTGTAAGAGATGCATGTGGCATGCAAAAGGTGAGAGTTAGGCAGATTAGAAAGGTAAGTAAGTGGTGGGATGAAGAAGGATTTTTTTTTTTTTTTTTTTTTTTTTTTTTTTT
>JAUUDW010128918.1:0-15266 GCA_032361385.1 Panulirus guttatus | reverse complement strand
TATGTGGTCATGCGTAACATTCCCACCTCCGGGTTCTCTGACGGTCCTGTGGGGGTTGGTTGCCGGTGTTGCTGTGAATACAGGCATTCCTAGCGGGATTCTTGTCTCTCCTACACATGCATGTCATTATATTTCGAATATTTGTAACAATATATATATCTGAGTGTGTCTGAGTGTGTGTGTATCTGTCAATCTGTCTGTCTGTGATTATTATTTGTGTGTTGCGGGGATAGAGTTATATTCTCATGTTGCCCCGTCTCTCAACTTTGTATGTATGTACCATGTCTTTATTTCTGTGTTTATACACACACACACACACACACACACACACACACACACACAAACGTACAAATATACACTCACTAACCTAAGCCAGGTACTCATTTATCAACAACCCTGATGCCTTAAGGATGCGAATAGATGTTAGTCACGAAAAATGGAGATCTTTCCCGATGTCTTTCAGAAATATTTTCTTCCCTTACCACCTCACAGTGATTCTCCAACCACGGAATGTGAGTTACAGTATAAACCCCACACCTCAGTACCTTCACTGACCAGGATGTTCCCTGCGGAGGGAGACATCCGTCCATAAACGCGTCTTCATTTCTTTCTCGATAAACCCAAGTTCCCTTTGCCTTAGACAAACGCATCTCCTCTTCCCCCACCACCCCCTCCACACCACTGGTCTTTAGCCAGACCCTTGCGAGTCTGGTCAAACACATTATCACTATACCCTCACCACGACTGAACTTTTGACCCGACATATATGGGTTGAATTAAACGCATCTTCACTCCACCCTGGATTTTGACCTGACCTTTTTTTTGTGCTCCTCTTTTTTCCCCTCCCTCCTTGTCTCACCTGCATGGTGAACCCTCCTGCCCCTCTCCCCCCTCACCCACCTTCCGCATTCCTGATCAAAAGGGACAAAGTCAGGCCAGGGGTTCTACAGCTGTGATTCTAAAAGAGCCTTTGTACTGTGTGGGGGAAGTCCTGGAGTCAGTAAAACAGAGAATATATTGTGAACTGCTTCTTCTCAGGTTCGGAAGAGTTACGAAGAATCTGGTGTCCTCACCTCAGTCAGGTCAGGTCACTCACTACCCTTGACCTCGTCAACCTGTCACCCCACAGGCTAGACATCGCTTACACTAAAGTCTTCGCGTGAGTGTCTGAAGGCTTTTTCTCTGTAGCTACCAATTAATCTGTCACTTCAGAACACCAGCTGATGGAAGCCTAATCCTCTGACCAATTAACATAATTAGCTGGCTATCCATCTTGGACTTTTATCATAATAATAATTTCATTTTTACTTTCCTATGTAATTTTCCCTTTATCCCATGTCATGTTGCTTGTCTGTTCCAGTCATTTCGAGGAAGGATAATTTTCATATCTTAATGTTCATTTCCCGCTAGTCCCTCTTTGTTTCGTTTTCTACGAGTATTACTTTCTCACATGCTATCATTTTGAGAGACTGTTCCACTATTTCTTTTACAGACGTATTTCTTCTTGATGTTTAGATAATATTCAATGTAAACTTTTATGCATGTGAACAACATAAGTATTTTCTTCGTATGTACCGCAGTCTAACATTGTTAAATAATCTACTTTTGTCCACAAATTGTTTTTCATTAGAATTTCAGTGTGGTTGTCCTTGGCTACAGCTCATTGGTGTGGTATACTTAACCGCAACTCATTGGTGAGGTGTTTTAAATCATTTCTCTCTCTGTTGTGTTGTCCATGGCCGCATCTCAATGCTCTGGAGGCTTTGGCCACAGCTCAGTGCTGTGGTGTCGGCAGCCACACCTCAGGGGGCTAAGTTGCCCTTTGCCACACTTCAGTGGTGTGTTGTCCTTGGCCATATCTCAGTGGTGTGGTGTCCCTGGACCTTCCAGTCACCGTCCTCGGCATGTCACGCATCCGTCTAGTGACCAGTCACTTACACAGGAGACACGTGACTCCTCATCATGCCACTACATAAGTAATGTTACCTTTCTCTGGTCTACTCGAACAGCACTGGAACACCTCCCTGTACCTTACCGCGCGACCTCAGCTTCCTTCTCCCTCCTCGACTTATGTTGCTGTCGTCCCCCAGCCTCCCTCCCTCTCTAACCGCACCCTTATCCTTCCCCCACTCTTCCCACATTACTCATCCTTAAACATCTAATAACCACCCACCTGTTCAAATTTGGGTTGGAACGCGTCAAGGACTTCGCCAAGGTAACTACTCTCTGGAAGTCGGTTTGGGGTACTTCCCTCGATGGCAGGAGCTTACTTTCTTGTATATTACAACCGTATGCATTATGTATATCACCAAACACTCCTACTTTCTATGTCACAAAATTTGGAAACATTTTACCCACTTCATCAACTTCAGTCCTACAGTTCATATTTGCCAATGAATCCCATTTCTCCTCAACATTAAAATCCCGTCACGTCACTATTCCATCCTTGTAACCCTCGTCTGAGAAAAGCCCTTTCCATTTCACTAGTGCTTCCGTAACTAGAACTAGTCTCTCAGGTTTTCTTATGGTTGCACTGTGGTAATTATCAGTGTCCAGACCAGGCTTCGCGTCTTCCTTCCTCTGTGTCTCATTTCCTCAATTCTGGAAACATTCTTTCCTCCAATTGAAGCAAAAAGACCCAGTCACCCTCCTCCTCTGGATCGTCTTGAGGAATGAACAATCCCGACTCTCTAGTGATCAAGCTTAGTGTTTTTAAGTAGTCCCGTGATCAACTGTGGATATAATGTAAAGGAGAATTCATAACCGAAGCTTTTGCTTTCTGAGAAAGTAACACCTCCTTCCAGGACCAGCAGTGCGACCTGTCCGTTATTACTGCGCGTCCTTCTTAAGCCATTATTCTCATCTCCTTTTGTCCTGCTCTGCATATATTCCCTCCTATAACCACTCCTACCGTGATCGACCCGCAGTTATCCTCACTCCTCACATCAAGTACATCCAACCACGTCCACCTTAGTGCCAGGTGCCGACGAAGTGGGTGTTGACGTTCTCTTCACGACCATAATTTCCTGGACGACGTGTCGAGGAAAGCCATTACTGTGGTCTGTTGGAGGCCTCGGATCGCTCAGCAACTCCAGGTGACGCGCTCAGACGAGACGGCGAGCGCCATTAAACGTATGGTACTAACACCTCCCCCCCTCAGTAACACCTGCCGAGTCCGCCACAGGCGTTACGCGCCGTTACTACTGATGGCTGTAACAGATCAGAAGGTGTAACATACTCGATTACGCCTCGTTATAATTTCTATTAAGCACCCTGAAATTCGGGTGTAATAATAACGGAGGATGTAACTTGTTCATGGCCGTTTCCCGTAATGACAAATGATTACGTACTCATATAACGAGATGATGTTATTGGCGCTTAATGGAAGGTTCAGGTTAATGGCTGTGGGATGAGGACTGCAGATGCCACGGCAACGACGTAAATGTGAGATAAATGACGTGCTTTGAGGGGGATGGATTTTATTCTTTATGTGAATGGAACAAATCTACATGTATTATGTGTGGAGGTATGCGAGTGTGTTATGAACAATGTGTGACTGAGGACATTTGTGATATGCGTATGCGTCATCCGAGTATCTGCCGACGTTAATGCATGCATGCAGAGGAATACAAACGACTGTTGACAGCATCAGGCCAGTGGGTCCTCTCGAGGCTGTCTAGTGTAGTGGGGCAGTGGGAGTGTTTTAGGGTAGAAAATCCAACAAATGACATATGAGGAAATACTTTTAAGCTTCACTTGCAGTTACGGAGATGTAAGAAATGTCACTCGTGGACTGGAAACGAGGTATTTGTTAAGTCTTATTTTTTCTAACGTATCTGTGGTGCTGCTTTTAACTACTGTTAAATAATTTCGTTGGTAAATCATTCTATACGTTGAATACACAGTTGAAGAAAAGAATAATTTTCCTCATTCGACGTAAAACGTCTGCTAACGTGTTTGTATCCATTGCCAAGAAATGAGTCCAAACGACATGCACACGAGAGTGGAAGTGTTCGGCCTTAGTGTTCAGCGTGAAAGAGTAAGGGTGATTCGCTAATCAGGATTGAGGGACATGACTGGACGACCCAGCAGGACTCTGGTGGAAGCAGAGAGTCAAACGAAGTAGATTCGTGGCGCCAGAGTAAGTCAAAATCGCGAGGGTAAAAAGAAATCTACGCAACTTTCGTAAATACACGTACCGTGCAGGGAAGTAACTATGACCTTATTCTTTTTACTAACATCTGTTCGCACCCGTTATGTATGACCACGTTATCATATAACCTGGGTAGATCTTTTAATCTGAAAGTGAATCGTCGAGTTATATGGTAGATTTGCGTCAGTCATCTTAATCATGGGGCTGAGGGAAGGGAGGAGGTCGGACCAACGCCATCGCCAGGGGATGTTGACTCTCCTGTAGCGTCAGGACCATTATTGAGGGTCGCTGCTGTTGCTGCTGTTCGGACCGTGAAGAACCAGGTCGCCTCCCACGGCCGCGCGCATCAGCCACACAAACACAAGAAACGACCGCCTCTCAACGGAGCTTTAGAGATGTCGTTACGAGACACTCGGGTGCCCGACGAAAAACGTAATGATAAAGTCAAGTAGCGGTGAGCGCCCTCAGTTCCGCCTTACCTAACCTTACCACCGCCCCTCCCTCTAGCTATCTCCTCCTTCCCGGCCCGCCCCCGCTCCTCTCTCTCTCTCTCTCTCTCTCTCTCTCTCTCTCTCTCTCTCTCTCTCCTCAAGCGCATCCTCCCTCCCTTCTTGAACTCTCATTCTCTCTTCCTTTGCCCTTACCCTTCCTTCTCTTCCCGTGTCTTACCCATCATCATCTGATTCCTCCATTATTCTCCTCCCTTTGCCATCTCTCCAACTCCCTCCCCCTCACTATGCCGTACTCCCTCCCTCTCTCCCTCCTTTCGCTCTCCCCCCCAGACGGAAGCTGTAATATCAAGCCCAATAAATTCCAAAATGAATAAAGCCTCACTTATCTCTGCGATTAAGCCCACCAAATTTATGCATGTCCGCCGGTCTCACCTCGGCCAGACTAACGGATTCTGGCATTTACACGAACGTAGCCACACGAACGGCACTCTCATCTGGCGTGGGATGCGTCAGGCTCAGTGGAGACCATGGATTCTTTACATTCTCACTCCACACGGGTCGTGCAGCGAACGTCTTAATTTCTCTACTTTCAGTCTTTTTCCTGGACGGTGTAAGGGTTAAGAGAATTGTGTTCTGTATTCCACCACTTCCTCCTCCTCCTCTTCCGCTCACGTCTCTAAGCAGGAAAGAGAGAGTACTCGAACACCTCAGCCCACGTTTCCTTCTTACACATCAGTGCAACATTTTCAAGGATTCTCTTCTTATGGAAGCACGGTTTGTCCCCCTAAGATGCAGTTTCCATAAATCATAAATCACCTGAAACGTTAAGGCCATGGTAGTGTTCCGAGCGAAGACACTCAAGTCATGAGTGCATCTGGGGTCAAGTGGTGACCCTTCTCACCTCCTGACGCAGCAAAAGAGGTCATGAGAGATTTATTGACCCACTTCCTCAATCTGCATTTTTTCATTAGTTCGTCTCCTTGGCAGTGAATATCTAACTGTCAGGAACTGTTTTTTACGTCATAATCAACATCAGATTCAACCACCCAGCCTTCAGTATTCATCACTACGTTAATATCAACATCAAATTCAACCACCTAGCTCTCTCTGTTCATCACTACGTCAATATCAACATCAGATTCAACCACCCAGCCCTCTATAGCCAACATTACGTCAATAGCAACATAAAATTCAGCCTCCTAGCTTTCTGTCATTACGTCAACATGAACGTCAAATTTAACCATCTAGTCTCCTGTATCCGTCATCACGTCAATGTCAGCGTTAGGTTCAACCACCCAAGTCTTCCCCATCCATCATACCGCTCACGTTGCATCGAAAGCAGCCGAGGAGAGTCTATAAAACTCGTCATCTTGAACAGCTACAAAGCTATCAAATAAATCGTGTATGATACAGTTACATGACCCATGCCCTGAGGATGCCTCCCTCGCGGTGGTCCACTGCACCAGAGCAGTGACGCTGGAGGCCATCCTGATACTAGAAACGTTGGAGGTCTTCCTTGGAGGTATTAGAGAGACTCCTAGAGGCGCTGGAGGTCCTCGTGTTGAAACTCGAGGTCTTCTTGGAGGTGATAGACGTTTTCTTCGTCCTGAAAGCACTGGAAGTCTCTTTGGAGGAATTGGAGATCCTCCCGAAGGGTTTGGAGGTTTTGCCAATACTGGAGGCGTTGGAGGTTCCCGTAGAAGCATTTCAAGACCTCCTGTGCCTTGGAGGCCCTCCTAAAGGCATCGCAGATCCTCCTGGAGGCGTTGGAGTCATCTTTAAAGGCTAGTTATGGCGTGAAGCAAGCTGCGGTTGGATGCTGTAATTTCCTCCATAACATTAACCCAGCCTCCAACAATAGGTTAGTTATACCATGTGTCACGTCGTTATCATCAACGGTTATTTCACAGTCATCATAATCATCTCCATGGCCATCGGACATCGATTCAGGAATGAATATGAAAGGAAATATACGTGGAATGTTGACGGTCACTTTGTGCTTTTGGCTGTGTACACATCTGTATGTATGTGTACATGTAAATCTGTATGAAATAATGTATGTATGTATGAAGTAAGTAATGTAACTAAGTGCATATCTCCCCATTGCTTTATTAGAGCATGTATAATGATATGAAAATCCACTCCCTACTTATCTTTACGGTACACATCACCCAGGGCCACTTTTGCTGAGTTCCCCCCCACGCCCTTGCGTCTCCCCGATCTCTCTGTCTCTCTGTCTCTCTCTGTCTCTCTGTCTCTCTCTCTCTCTCTCTCTCTCTATCCCCAGACCTCCTCCCATCCTCCCATCCAACGTACTCACCCCCTTCCTCAGCTCCCACTCACCCCTCCAGTCATCCTTAGTGTCTAATCTCCCACGCTCCTACGGGAGCGTTTGGAGGGCATGGAGGAGTGTGAGTCGCTCCGTGTGACGATGCCCTACCGTCCATCCGCCGCGAACTCGTTCCTATCATATGACCTGAGGTGAAGGAAGTCACCAGGTCTTGGTACTACAGGTCCTGTGGCGTATTTCCGCCTTAGGATGTCACCAGGTCATGGTACCACAGGTCCTGAGGTGGTGTGGCTCTTCAGGAAGTCGCCAGGTACCGCAGGTCCTGAGGTCGTGGCCCGGCTCTCGAACGAGGCAATTATACAAGCCGCCAGCGATCGCAGGTCAAATGCTCCTGGCGATGCATTCTACAGTTCCACAAATCACGACTGATGACCTCTTAATAGGCCATCTAATCTTGTGCTATGTAGGTTTCCTATGTACTTCACATGTACCATGTACTTCTGTACTATGTGCTTCTTATGTACTATGTACTTCCCATGTACTATGTACTTCCCATGTGATATGTTCTCCTGTACTATGTGCTTCTTATGTACTATGTACTCCCAATGTACTATGCAATTCTCATGTACTATGAGCTTCACCTGTTCTATGTGTCTCACATGTACTATATACTTTCCATTTATCATGTAATTCATATGTACTAAGTACTTCCCATATACCAAATACTTCCGATGTATTAAGGTACTTCACATACACCACATACTTCTCATGCACTGCGTACTCCTCATGTAATACGCACTTCCCATACACCGTATAATTCTTATGTACTATGTACTTCTGCTAGGCTTTGTACTTCCCTGTGGTATGTACTTCAAAGTACCATCCACGCACACTAACGCTTTCTCCCTTTAACGATCAAACTTTATAATTTTTTTTCTATTTTTCAAAGGTCACGGATCCTGACGTCAGTTAAGATAATCGCCTGATAACTCCCATAAAGGATTATCATTATCTGCTGAATAATCCGTAGCCACGGTTTTACATCGGCCATGGTATCTTATCATTATCACCGCCGTGTTTCCCTCCGTTTCCTTCCCACCTTTTTCCCTCCATTTTATTCCCACGTATTTTCCCTACACTACCTCCCCACCGTACGTTGATTCATTCATAATGCCTTCTGTCTCTTGTGGGCATCACTGCCCTTGTATTTACCTCTCTCTCTTTCTTATAGTAGCTTTCAAAGTAATAGGCAGTTGTTTCAACATACACGCAAAATACATAATCACCTACACACACACACACACACACACAAATCCAGTATCCGATACTAAACACTTTGCACAGCCATGGAAGGTCTTGGGCTCCATCTCCCTTCGAAGGCAAAACCCAGCATGAAGGACCCGGGTGAGGCTGGTCCCACAGGATACACTCCATTAGGGCGCGCGTCGTAAGGACATCATCATCATCAGGAGGAGCTCCTGATGGCTGCTGCCTGATGGACCAGCAAGGTCACGCAGGATCCTCCACGACCACCTGCTGGGGGAGGCCCTTCAGTCCCGCTCTGCTCCTGCTGGGGTAATGACTCCACCTTCTGTTTTCGCTCCTCTTTACTCTTGCCACACAATCCCAGCTCCTACCCATACCACCGACAGCTGGATGGACGAGTGTGAGTGTAAGTGTTTGTAAGTGTAAATCCAAGTCTTTGATAGAATCATGAGTTCTAGGATGCAGTGGTGCTTACCATTCAAACTTGTCTGTCTGTCTTTCGGTCAATCTGTTTATCTTTGTTCTCATGTTCATGATTTCATTGTTATTTACACGAGCCTGGATCAAATGCACACGAGGAGCGCTTAGCTGCAGTACGATCAGTTTTCCACAATAACCTGAGTGTTCCATATCTCCTCGCTCTTCACAATGAGTCCTCGGGAGAGTCTTGCTTGTCCACTCAGTGGTGTTCACCCTCCTACAACACTCTCTCCACACACTACACACGGACTAAGGTCATCACTGCCATCTGAGGTATTCCAGGGCTCTCGTACCTTCACCCATCGTCTTTTCACTCCCGCCACAACCTCCTCTCTTCGTACCTGGAACCTGTTATCGTGCGTTTCCCTCAAAAAATGCGTTCGCCATTTCTTTTATACGCTAATGAGCGAATCATCCGCGCAATTTGGCAAATGACTCCTCATTACGCATATCTTTCTCACATCATTCTTTACTCCGTCTGTTTTTAACATTCTCGCGGTATTCTGCAGATCATTAATCTTTAATGACACTTATTTTCCACCATTTCTTGGCAAGGAAACTCAGAGGCTGTGTACATCTGATGAGATCTGCACTCTGTCAACTAACTTAATCCTCATTTAATTTTGGATTCATCCCGTTTATTAGCTCCTCTTCCCTCCATTACTTTATTTCAAGCTTCTGCTTGTTTTTGTTATTCAACGACATAATGAGACCATAGACTTGATGAGTTTCGACGGTAGTCTTGATGAGTCCGGAATAAAGCTTTTAGGAGTCTGAAACACTTCGTTGGTGAGTCTGGGACATAAGCTAGATTAGCCTGGAAAATAGCTTTAATGAGCCTGGAACAAAGCCTTAAAGAACCTGAAGCATAGTCTGGAAGAGCCTGGAACAAATCCTTGAGGAGCTTGGAACATAGTCTTGAAGAGTCTGGACACCAACTTGATAATCCTGAAACATAGCCTTGATGAGCCTGGAACAAAGCCTTGAGGCGTCTGCAACATAGTCTTCATGAGCCTGTAACAGCCTTGATAAGTCTAGAACATGGCCTTGATGTGTTTGGAACATAGCCATGTTAATCAAGCCTGGAACATCTGACTGTGATGTTACATGGTGCTTTGCTGATACATTGCCTTAAAGGGATCGAACATCCAACGTGATCGAATCATCACGAAATAATGGAATCACGGATGGTAAAAGATCCGACTTTTTACAGTTTCCTCAGAAGGAGGTGGAGGCGTTGGAGGAGGAGAAGGAGGAGGAGGAAGAGGAGGAGGAGGAGAATTTGAGATAATCTATAATAACTGCATCGAAAATTGTGTTGGTGGATGGAAACACAAGGACAAATCATACCAAGAAAAGTATTTATCTGTTGAGGTATCCACAACTCATCCCTCAGAGGTCTGCTGGAAACGGCGGGCATTACTGTGGCGATGAAGCAGACAGGCGGGGAGCAGCGGGGGATGATGGAGGGGAACCTGTGGTTTATGTGCCGCCGCTTGGCAACCTGTGTGGCTGACGGAACGCCGCTTAGCAATGCACGACGTAATATTCCACTTTGCATTTGTCTCAACAACGCTTTCACCATCCCTTTAAAACCCCTTACTGGGCTTAAACGCTTGATATTTATGACTTCCGAAAGTACTTATCGTATTTGAGAGGGGCGAGAACGGAAAAACAATTTCAGTCTGTTTATTAACAATGAAGAAACGTGGCCATTGATAAGAGAGAGAGAGAAAGAGAGAGAGAGAGAGAGAAAGAGAGAGAGAGAGAGAGAGAGAGAGAGAGACAGAGAGAGAGAGAGAGAGAGAGAGAGAGAGAGAGCCAGTAACAGAACATTTTTCAAAGGCCTTACATTTGCCATATTAGATTACCACTGTGCTAACATCTTACCTCCAGTGAGGCGAAGTTTTCGGATTAGTAAATGTTCAGAGAGTCGTCACACATCCCGTAGTGGCTCCGTCACAAACCATAAGTCCCGGGGACGAATGGGATCACTCTTATTTATTCCCCATGAGAACCCAGATATATCATGACGCACTCACGGGAAGAAGTCCAGGAGAGGCTTCCTCCTTGGTGTACACTTGGGCAAATATATCCATAAATGAGTGATCTAACTGCAAATGGAAGACTTGACACAGGAAACTATCACGAGCTGAATGATAGCCTGCTTTACTGTATGTACAGCCAGAAAATAATGAAAACTTGCGATACCTGCAAATACGGACGGCCCACCGTCTGAGCCATGGACTATAAACGAACCAATGAGGAAAGTCAAGAACGTTCTGGTTAAATATTCATAGTGTATTTGATCAGCCAGGCTCCGGTGGGCGCGTGGTGCTGCGGGCAGCGGCCTGGAACAGGCTGATTGAACAGAAGTAAAACTATGCACTAGACTAAGCCATGCAGGGAGGGCCAAGCCTTCCTAAATAAACATGAGGCTTACGTATCGTTTGGTTAAGCCCCCCTTGATCAGCATGATGGTCTGACCTTTGACCTGTCGGGGCAGAGCAGAGGTCATGCCTTGGTTTGCAAAGGGTCGTACCTTCACAATCAAGGGGTCAAGTTTAAAAACCAAACTTCTCCTTGGAAGCATTCATTGATACATCCCATCCCTAAGAAGGGTGACCGTTCTGGCCCCTCTAACTATCGTCCTATTGCTTTGACATCTAGTATTTCTAAAGACTTTGAATCCCTCCTCAACTCCCATATTCTCGAACGTCTTGAATCTCACAGTCTATACTCTAAGGCGAGATCCACTGGTGATGGTATACTTTCCTATCTAGTAATGTCTGGTTATCATCACTGAAAGGTTTTGAAGAATGCTGTGTTGTAACTCTTGATATGTCCAAAGCTTTTGAAAAGGTGTGGCATTGGGGTCTTATTTCCAAGCTCCCCTCTTTTGGCTTTCCTTTCTCCTTCTTTGCTCTCTTTTAGCCGCTCTATCTCCGTAGTTGTTATGGACCAACCTTGTCCTATTTATCTGTCAACATCAATGGCCCTTAAGTTCCTGTCCTGTCTCTTGTTTCCCTCCTCCTGTCTATCAAAAAGATTTCCCTTCTTAAACAGATAAAATCCACTCAGATGTTGATGACTCAACACCACATTCCACTTACTTCCTAGAGAAAGAGAGATGAGTCTCAAGCAATCGGGACTTATCAACTCTCATTCTAAACTCACGACTCGACCTACTTGCCCTGTGCCGCAATGTTGGTTCACTTTCCCTTCTCTATAAGTATTACTTTTGCTTTTTGCTCCCGAGAGCTGGCTGCTTGTGCGACTCCGCCATAAGCTAGACCATGTATTACTCTGCAAGCTACTGCATCACATGATTATCATCTGGCCGTTGGGAACTCAAGAGTGGGCCGTTTTGATAACTATTCCCTTCGCCACACCTCCAAGTCTGGGAACTTTCTACCATTTTCAGAAAAACAGATTTTTAACTTCATCCAAAATCCTTCAAATATTTTTCCTCTTCTCTCTCTCTCTCTCTCTCTTTCGTTAATCCTTCCCTCCCTCCCTTCTCGCTTTCGTTAATCCTTTTTATATTTCAATTAAGGCCCGGCCTTGATATGATCTTTTGTCAATGACTGGGAGCCTTTAATGGAAAAAAAGAAACATCAAATTAAGAATAAGGCTTCCATAAGGATGGTTACCAGGGGACAGGAGATTACGCGTACAATAGACTGCTTAGAGCAGATGTACTGTTCTGAAGGATAGATGGTCCTTGAAGGAACAGACAGACACTGAAGGATAAATGGTCCTCGGAGGAATGGACAGACACTGAAGGATAGATGGTCCTTGGAGGAATAGACAGGCACTGAAGGGTAGACGGTCCCTGGGGGGGAATAGACAGACACTGTCCAACATATGCCTGGCTGTGGTGCGTAAGTAACTATGTTACACGAGAAGTGCGGACCTGGAGAGGAGTGGGCTGCCAAGTCGGGGACAACGACAGACCCGCTTGGACGACAATGGACCCTCAAGGACGACGATGAATTCTCAAGGACGACGATGGACCCTCAAGGACGACGACAGACCCTCAAGGACGACGATGAATTCTCAAGGACGACAACGGACCCTCAAGGATGGCGTTGTACCCTCAAGGACGACGACGGACCCTCAAGGACGACGACGGGCTCTCAGAGACAATGCGGATCCCTCAAGGACGACGACAACCACTATCCCTACAAGACAACGAAGGCTTTTCAAGGGCGACAATAGCACACTGAGGACGAGGAAGGTCCCTTAAGTACGACGAAGGTTCCTTAAGGAAGACGCAGGTCTTTTAAAGGCGACAAACGTCCCACTGGGACGACAAAGGTCCCTTAAAGATGAAAAAGGGACCTTAAGCACGACGAAGGTCCCTCAAAGACGAAGAAGGTCCCTTAAAGAAGACAAAGGTCCTTTAAAGACGACTAAAGTAACTTAAAGACGAAGAAGTTTCCTTAAAGACGAAGGTCCCTTAAAGACGAAAAAGGTCCCTTAAAGAAGACAAAGGTCCTTTAAAGACGACTAAAGTAACAAAGACGAAGAAGTTTCTTAAAGACGAAGGTCCCTTAAAGACGACAAAGGCCCCTTAAACAAGAAGGTTCCCTAAAGATAACAACAAAATCGGCAAGTCTGAAGGCCAACGACTTTCCCTTTAGGACGACGATGATTACCTTTTAAAGGAAGCTGAAGGTTCCTCAGATGGCTCGAGGGTGAGGTACACCAAGGGTGAGGTACACTAGGGTACACCAGGGTGATACACCAGGGTACACCACAATGAGGTACAGTAGGGTGAGGTACACAAGGGTACACCAGCGAGGTACACCAAGGGTGAGGTACACTAGGGTACATCAGAGTGATATACCAGGGTGCACGAATGTGAGGTGCACTAAGGTGAGGCGCACTAGGGTACACCAGGGAGGTACACCAGGGGTGAGGTACAACAGTCCGTCACGCCTGAGAGCCCAAGGCGTCACTGGGTCTGCCTTCCGCCTCCAGAGCATCGACACCACCACCTGCCTCGTGCACGCCCACTGCGTTGCAGCAAACACCTGTTGCACGCCCACTGTGCAGCAGCAGCCACCTGTTGCACGTTCCCTGTGCAGCAGCAAACACCTGTTGCACGCCCACTGTGCAGCAGCAAACACCTGTTGCACGTCCCCTGTGCAGAAGCAGACATCTGTTGCACGTTCCCTGTGCAGCAGCAAACACCTGTTGCACTTTCACTGTGCAGCAGCTTCTCCACGCCCCTCTGAACAAAAGACAACACACCTGTCTCATGTACCAGCCCTAAACACCTGTCTTACCCATTAGTCGCTGATCCCCTGTCTCATCAACAGGTGTTCAACACTCGTCATAGCCAGCAACACCTGTCAGCCGCCGTAGCTACGAGGGACATCGAGTGAGTGAGCCAGTAAGTGAGTGAGTGAGTGAGTAAGTGAGTGAGTGAGTGAGTACCGCACACCAACGCAAGATATCATGTTGTCCCGTGTCACCGCGTCGGGTGTTGTGTTAACGAGGAACTTCGTTACTGCGGTAAACACCTGGCCTTCGACAGAACCACATGTGGCTGACCACAAACCTTGACATAATAATTTCCCCCAGTGTCCACTGTGGAGAGGAAGACGAGTCGGGACACTGACCACAAAACGTGTGTCAGGGTATACACGACTCCTCCTCACCCCTCGATGGTACCTGGTATACAAACATCATTACTGTCACTAATTACACTCGACATAATTACAGCCTCGACACGTATTTACGAGCCCTAGTGAGGGGAGGAGAGTCGAAGAGCCCCGAGTTCCAAATATAGTGGGCGTGGGGCACCACAGGGCGAGCGGCTGGTGCCTCCTCCGCTCCCACGCTATATAGTCATGTCCGGCCCACCAGGCATCGCCACCCACATCTCTCCCTCTTGACCCCCCTCTTGTTACCTAACTACCACACCCGCTGGTAACAGCGTTACAGCGTGTGGTCACGCAGCACCTGCCCTCCCTCAAAAGATCTGCTCAGTCACATCCGCTCGAGTCACGCAAACGCCTCGTTATAAGATGAAAAACTCTTCTTCCAGCTTTTTTACAATGATACTCTAACAACCTCCTCCTCCTCCTTCGTCAGTATTACTCACGTGGCTGAAGATGCTGCTGCTGCTGGCGAAGGGGACGTCGAAGCGGCGGCGACGGAGGAGGAGCAGGAGGAGGAGGAGGACCAGAAGTCGGGATGAGGAGGAGGAGGAAGAGGGTCTTCTTCTTCTTCTTAAGCCAGACGCGCACACGCACACAAGAGGTCCGACGCGGACCACGGTAACCTACGAACTGGCGGCCTCTCTCTCTCTCCCCTCCTCCACCACGGCAACAACGGCGTTCCCCAACACCCTGCCTGTGTCAGCCGAATGACGTCATCTCCCCCAACATCCCCCACCCCCACCATCACCCACCCCCCTCTCCCCTCCACCACCCACCCACGACCACCTCCGACCTGCCCGCCTGGCTCGCTCCTCCGCTGAGGGATCTACGCAACGCAGCTGAGCACCCGCGTCTCCTCTGATTGTCTCACCTCGGTCGTACCCACTCGTCGTCTACGACTTCCCTCGCGCCGGTGCGCGTTTGAAGAGAGAAATGCTTTCTCTCTATCGCCG
>JAUUDW010128806.1:0-23288 GCA_032361385.1 Panulirus guttatus | reverse complement strand
AAAGGGAGCTGTGGTTTCAGTGCATTACACATGACACCTAGAGACTGATTTTGAGCGACTGTGGCCGTTTCGTCTGTCTCCAGGCACTACCTGGCCAGCAAGGGGGATGGCGATGCTATTTCCTATGGGGCAGGGTGGCATCAGGAATGGATGGGGGAAAACAAGTGTGAATATGTACATGTGTATATGTGTATGTGTATGTGTGTATATATGTATACGGTGGGATGTATATATATGTACTGGGCACAGATGTGCATGTATATATATGTGTGTGTATCGGGGGGGATGGGTCTTTCTTCGTCTGTTTCCTTGCGCTATGTTGCTGACACGGGAAACAGCGATCAGGTATAATAAATAGATATGTATGTATGTATATATGTATGTAATGTATGTGTGTATGTATGTATGTATGTATGTATGTACCCAAGCCTGAGCCAGGTACCCATTTTATTAATCAACCCCTGCGGGTGGATGAACAGCTGGGTTGATGTGGACTGACTGCCACAACCAAGGTTCGAACCTATGCACTCTAGTCCATGATGAAAGTTGTGAAGTTGAAATTGCACTTCAGTAGGAGTTTATAAAATTTTATTTGACTTGTAATGTATCTAAACATGTGGCATGACATTTTTCATGGAGACAATCCACCTCATCAGGTGCAAAATCTTGATAAAGTTATTTAAATCAACATTACACCAGAAACACCGTCAACCCTCTACCTGCATAGACAACACACTGGCCAGACAGACAGTAACTGTTGAAGGGGAGAGTAACTAAGAGGGGTTGCAAGGTGGGGGTTGACCTGAGGAGCTAAAAAAATACCAGGACATTTTTTTGATTATTGTATGATTATAACCACAAGACCCTTTTTAAGGGGCTCCAACAACTTCTGAAATGTGCTACTGTCTGTCGTAGGGAAAGGATTGACCCCTTTGTAGTGAGAAGTTCTTTGACATAATTGTTTTTTTTTCATCCAGTGGCAATGATGTGATTTCACCAAAGGTTACATCCCATTTTGTATAACCATATGCATTCATTGTGTTAATATCAAACATATTTATTTCAAATAAAGTCACCTGACATCACAAATGATCCCAGGCAGTGTATGGTTTCACTCCATTGTTTTACTTTTGCGGGTGTTGTTATTACAGTTACAGGCATAATCACTTTTTTTTTTCTTCTTTTTCAACCTTTTATCTTAACAATAATTTTGACGTGCTGCAACTCTTCTGCTTTTTGTCAGCTTTATTTTGTTGTTATTAGAAGTGGTAGGAAATCAGAGACAAAGCTATCAATATGTTAATTAAGGATGCAGCAGGTGTGACCTTTCAGATATTGTAGCTAAATTGCCAAATTACTGTACAAAGGCATGGTTGCTGAGTTTATGGGATGAGTTAAGTTTTCATTGCAGTTAAATTCAAGATTGATAGAATTTATCATATCAGAATTTAGGAGTTATAAGACAATCTTACTCTGTCTCTTCTTCTGCAAAACAAAGTAGACCTTTCAGAATAAGCTTTACACATCTTTGGCTATACAAAATTTCTCATATCAGAATTTGGAAGTTATTAGAAAATCTTACTCTTCTCTTCTTCTTTTGTAGAACAAAGTTGCCCATTCAGAATCAGCTTAACACAACTTTAGCCTTACACATCATGAAGCATTACTCTCTGCCCTTCTCTCCAAGTCTTGGTCTCCCTAACTCTTCTTTCTTTTATACACATTATATCATTCATCTTTTCTTCATATCCTAACCAGCTTAGTAATTGGACTTATCATTTTTGAAGCTACGCTGTCCTCTTCTTACCTCAGTAGCATCTTCACGTCTCATTATTTTCACAGCTTGCTTTCAGTATGACACTCTGTCATTGCAGTTATGTGTGATATCCATACACTGAGATAGGTTGAACTATGCTTTCTTTTAAATTACACATCACTTGCAAACTCACATCTTTATTTTTCCCAGATTATGTCAGCAACTTTCCCACCCCATAGTACCTCATGTCAGGGCATCTTTCCCTACATTTTCATAAAGACCCCTCATTGTTAGTATTCTAGACCCTTTTGAACTTTGTCCATCTCATTATCCAATTATAACAAGTACTCTGACTTCTGGATGTCAGTTTTAAAACAGAATTTATTAATTTTTCAGAATTCAACAGTAGAGGTGACAGTTTGATGGAGTTAGAATCTCAGCTGCATCATTCAGCAGATGTGCATATACAAATGCAAGAAAAGCTCAATCAGTATGAAGATTATACTCTTAAAATTAAAAGGGTAAGATAATTTTTCCCTTTCTTCTTTTTACTCTGAATTTCATCGATGCTCTCGCACCCTTTTCTTATTTGTCCTATTTTCAGCCCTGTTACCTTTCTTTTCTCTTACTAAAATCTTTTGTACTCCTCCCAGTCACTTACATTCCTTCCCTGCAGACACTATCCATACACCTCACTTTTCTCTTTCACTTGTGATTTAACTTCCTCACTTTACCAATCATTCCACCCACAGCCTGCCATAAACTTCACATACACTTTGAAGCTCTGCATCCCTAAATACCTTCCATTCTTCATCCTCTCTCTCTCTCTCTCTCTCTCTCTCTCTCTCTCTCTCTCAGTCTTACTCTGTGCCATTTTTCATTCAATCTCCTCATGTCGTAACACATAAACCCCCTTTCCCAAGCTCACTCACTTTCCCATACTCTTTCACACATGTCATTTCCTTTGTTCTTAAACTATTACAAACTTTTATGCTCATCTCCCCAAGAAATGATCACATATTCCTCCAGCCACCCTTAGCACCTTCACATCAAACAATCTCTCTTTTTCATCCATGGTAGCATATAATCTAATAATGTTTGTTAACCCCAAACACCACCCACCCGTGTTTAATTATTTATGCAACATTTTTAAGCAAAGTTTTCCCAGTCACCATTCCTGTTTCAGCACACAACTTGACAAGCTCCTCCACATTTTAATTTTTCCTGTTTATTTTATTAAAAGGATAGATTGATAAGTACTTTGAAACAAAATACGTTTAATTGCATTGTCCATGGATAGAGGACATGAGCTGATAATGCGGCTTGCTTTCCATCATTAAAAAGCATGATTAAGATTCTGAAATGGAGAGTTGGTTGTTCTGTCTTCTTTTGTTGATTCAGTTTGCCATGAATCAGGGCTATTGAGAAGGTTTAGAGCATTTATTCCCCAAGATCCCAGCATCACCAAACCAATGGGAACAATAAGGTATTGTGGTTCCAGACCCCATATTTTGCTTCTTTTGCTGTTCCCTGACACCCAGCAGCACCTTGAATTTCTGAGGTCCTCAAGTATTTTTCTACAAAGATTTAAGCACATATGTAGGCCCATACCAGCTACCTGCCCTTCTTCCCTTATAAGATGTTAAACCAACAGGCTGCTTGCCACTTTCACCCAGCCTAGGAACCTAAGATTCTTTTCCACTGAACAGTTGGCAGAAGAAAGACGAAACCATGTTATTGATCTCACTGTACCCAGCACTCCAAGCGACAGAATTATTACACCATAATGCAAGTAAAAATCTTCAATTTACTTCTTTTGTTTTTACCTTTAGAAAGTGGTAATACAGGAGAAGATATCCCAGAGCACTCACCCCACACTCCCATCTTACTCCTGCCCCTTTTAATCACAGTCTCTGACATGTGTTAGGTGTTTTGTCTCTCTTATCCTCACTTAGTATGTATACTGGGGAAGAGGCTGGTGAAAGATGAGCAAATTACTAAAGTGTTTTGGAGACATAATGAAATCAGAATATTGGGAAGTGCATCAGAGTTTCATAAAAGAACTTTTGCTGCTCCTCTCAAGCAATGTTAGGGTTAATTTCTCTTTGCTTAGAAAACTGAGAAATAATTCCATGAATCTTATACTAATTCGCCTTTAAATTGCCATAGATGATAGTACCAAAGCATCCTTACAGGACTTGGACAAGAGCGTTGCAGCCCAGAAGACGCTCCTGCAGCAAGTTCAAGATCTAGAAAATGATGGCAGAGAGATTGCTGATTTCATGGCTGAGGAGAAGAATGCTTTGGCTGAATGCTTGCGTGAAGCTGAGACTGAGGTAGGTTAGATAGCCAGGTAAATCCTTTTCAGATTGTTCATTCAGTAGGAGGCATGTGGCTCCCACCTGTTGAATATTCTCATTGATGTTAATAGCTTAACAAAGTGTTGCCAGTTCAGAATCAAAAGAAAGCCATCTTACTTATTACCACTTAAATGTACTTTTTTATAATAGACCTTATTATGTGTATCCTTTTTATGAGTATGTAAACTTTAATGGTTGCTTTGATAATTTCAGAATAATTGAAGGAAATTTGTTGAGAGAAGCCAAGAAAAAGTTAAATCTTTCAGAAAAGAATGATGAATGGAGAGTAGAGAGTGTAATTTATAATTCTTTAAGCTAAAACTACAAAAATCTAAGGGCATTAGAATTAAAAGAAAGCAAATGAAAATTTTAAAAAAGAATGAATGAAAACTCTAGTGAAAATTGGAAGCTGAATCAGAGTTGGAGTAAATAAGTGCAGAAGATAGGTTTGTCCAGAAGGGGAGAGGGTAGGTACCTAGCAACTGTAGGAGATTGCTCCTATCTATCTATCTCTCCCCTCTATATCTCTGATGCCCATAACTCACATAAGGGGTGGCCATGGTGGAAGTCAACATAACAGGTGAACTCCAGTGCCACGTATTAGCCTTTAGTGCCTCACCCTTAATAGGCCACTGGCAGAGGGCAACTCTAGCATAGTGCTTCCAGAGGCTGCTACCTAATATTCCTACCGATTACTTCACTTTAGTATGTCTACCTAATGTTCCAACCTATTACCTCTACCTAATGCTTTTGCCTAATGTTCTTATCTGCTACTGCTACCTAATGTTTCTCCTTAGTGTTCCTGCCTACTATGTCTCTCTATTGCTCTTACCATTTTGCCAAAAGTTAGGGCTGGTGCACAGTGCTTGCTGCAGGAAAATCTGGTCATGAAGAAGGAGTTTTCAAGTGTTATATTGGACAAGGAGAGATTGTATGTTTGTGGACTGAATTCCAGCAGTCCACATGTGGGTTAGTCAGAAAGAAAAGACAGCTACATGGGTCAGAGGAGTATGTACAGTTTGACAACCACTGAAGTACTGTTCACTACATAGCTGTCACTAACCCTCCCAATACCTAGGCAGCTAGTGCCAGTAATGTTTCCTAGTTGGTGGCTGCCTACCAACTTCTACCCGAGTGGCTTCTGGCAAAGTAAAATGTTTGTAAGAGGTGGAGAAATTACTTTAATGAACTGATTGAGGATGATGGTGTGACTTGGTATGAAAAGTTTATAAGTCAGGTGACTTAGGTACTGTAATGGGGTAGAGGAAGAGATGAAAAGTCATGCTCATAGAAAATAGAAAGGCTGGAAGTGCAGATGTGATGGGAGTTATATTGTGAAGAAAGTGGATGAAAAATATGCAATAGTTGAATGGATTTGGAAAATGTCTGCATTTGAATTAGAAAAGTGGTTGCATACTTGATGGTTGGATGAAGTGTGATTTATTTTTATCTGAATTTTAGACATTAGCTTCTTTCATATCAACATGATAGTAAATGAAAGGGTAGCAATATATTTTCAGCTTGTGAAATTAAGAGCAGAATGCAAGCAGCTATCAGCTAAGCTCAGAGAAAAAGATGATGAAGCAAGACACATGGTGCGGTTAGCAGAGGAAAGGAGGTATGTTATTAACTTTAGATTTTTATAGATATTTCCAAAATTAGCTATCCATTCATTTCACATCTTCATATACTTATCTTTTTCATATACTTTTCTCTTGCATGCATTTCCCCACTCCCATATATATTTTGGTTCATTTTTGGTTTTCCTTCAAACTTTTCAGCTACTAACCTCACTTGAGTGTGTATTGAAAAGTGTCCTCACACACAGTTTTTTTAATGTAAATGCTGAGTGGTAGATTATGATTGGGTGAAGTGATTTTTAGTATTATTCATTCATACATTACCTCCTTTTGAATACATTTTGCAGTGTTTTTCTTTTTTCAGAACATGCCAGTTTTTATGAAATCCCTGATTGTATGCCCAGACACATCATGGAAATGTATACTGCCACTTTATATTTACAACTTTGTGTCATTTATTATGCATACATTCATAAGTCTTGGAGAGAGGGGCAAGTATGTAGTCTGTAGGGAATGAAAAGGCCAGGGAATTGAGTCAGTTGTTGTTTACTGATGATACAGCATTGGAAACGGAAGCGAGTCATAGGGTGGATGAGGGTTGAAGGTTCTGGGAGCACTGAAGAATGTGTGAAAAAAGAGATCAGTATCTGGGAGGGCAAAAGTGGGTATGATTGAAGGTATAGTAGTCTCAACATTATTATATGGATGTGAGGCATTGTGTATAAATAAGAATTTGTGGAAGTAAGTGTTTGTGTTGAAAATGAAATGATTGAGGACAATATGTAGTGTGAGATGGTTTGATTGAACAAGTAATGAAAGGTTAAGAGAGATGTGTAGTAATGAAAAGAGTGTGGTAGAGAGAGCTGAAGAGGGTTTGCTGAAATGGTCTGGATGTATGGAGAGAGTGAGTGAGGAAAGGTTGACAAAGAGGATGTATGTGTCAGAAGCGGAGGGAAGGAGCATGGGGAGACCAAATTGGAGATGTGAGAATGAAGTGAAAAAGATTTTGAGCAATTGAGGCTTGAACATGCTGGAGGGTGAAGAGTGTGCATAGGATAGAGTTAATTGGAACAATGTGTTATACATAGGTCCACATGCTGTCAGTGGACTGAGCTAGGGCATGTGAAGTGTCCAGGATAAACCATGGAAAAGTCTCTGGGGCATGGTTTAGGTTAGGGAGCTGTGGTTTTGATGCATTACACATGACAGCTAGGGAATGGATGTGAGCAGTTGCAACCTTTCTTTGTCTGTTCTTTCACTATTTCAGTAATGCGAGAAACGGCAGTCAAGTATAAAAGAAAGTCCATTAGTAATGTACTCCAGTGTACATGTCACCACAGAGATAGGGAAACATGAAGACCCATCCACCTATCAGTCTGTCTGTCTATCTATCTATCTGTCTGTTTGTCTGTCTGTCTATTTATCTATCTATCTATCTGTCTGTCTATCTATCTATTTATATATCTATATATCTACCTGTCTATCTATATCTCTGATGCATGTTCCCTTCAGGAACTCCCTCAACGAGATGGCCACAGAAAGAGTCTCCACATCTTGTGAGCTCCATTGCCACTTCTTAGCCTTTCGTGCCTCACTCTTAACAGGCCACTGACAGAGGGCAACTCTTATGCAGTGTTTTCAGAGGTTGCTACCTAATGTTTGCACCAACAACTTCTACCTAATGTGTCTGCCTAATGTTCCTGCCAGATGTTCCAATCTAATACTTCTACCTAATGCTCACACTTTAATGTACTACCTTCTCCCTCTACCTAATGCTCCTGTGTAATGTTCCAACATACTACTTCTGTCAACTACTCTTACCATTTTGCCAAAAGGCAGGGCTAGTGCATATTGTTCACTCTAGGAAAATCTAGAGTTATGAAGAATGAGTTTTGTAAGTGTTTTCATGTATGATCTGTGACACGGAAATATTGTATGTTAGTGGAAAGAACACCAGCAGCCCATATGTGGTTGAGGCAGAAAGAAAGGGCAGCTTCCTGGGTCAGAGGAGTACAACTTGACAGCCACTGCAGTGCTGGCTCACTACACAGCCATTACTAACCCTCCCAATACCCAAACAGGTAGTACTGGTAATTTATCCCCCCTTAACAACTACTACCTTTTTTGTTTTGGTGATTGCATCTCTGAATCGCATACACCTAGGATGAGTTAGGCTTATGCTGTATGCATGCTTATATTTTCCATCAGCATTCAACTTTTAGAAATTTAGGGATTCAATAAATTCGTGAAGCAGCTGCTGTCTACTGCCTGTTACCTCAGAATTCATTTAACATGTTTGTGTGTATGATCTTGCTTGAATTATCTGCGGCATATCTTGTGTAAGACATAAATAGAATGTAGGTAATTCTATAGTGAAGTGGTATCAGATGTACCCCAAAGACATCATTTTGAAAGTAGTGTAATGCAACAGATGAGTAAATCAGTTCTTGGTAATGTAATTGTAATCAAATATGTCACTAGAATTTGCCAAGCATTTATATTAGTTTGAACAGCTGGGTTGAGTGCGGACCATGTGCTGCATCCTATGTGCTCGACCCTGGGCGGCCTGGGAATGCTTCACGGTCATCATTGCTAACACTGAGCCATGGATACCTCGCAGTGATTTTGTGGACAGAATAAGTAATTTTGTTAGATGTGAATGGCAAGTTAGATGAGATTCATAAGCATAGATGTATGACAAATTATGCAGTATAAGAGTGTTGAAGTGTGGCCTTCCCCTTTTGACAAGTATTGCCATTTTGAGACAATTCTTTGTCATCTGAGTAATGTTTATTCTGTGTTGGCCCCATAGTCAGTGAATGCCTGGATCTGACCCAGTGTGTGACAACTACAGTAGAATGTCAGAAATACCGGAGTCTCAGCATCACATATGAATTATATATGGGAGAAACAAAAGTATTGGAGAAAGTTTAGACAGGAATATTGAGGTTGATAGACTGACAAGTTTTTTAAAGAAACAAAACTATATAATTCTCTGTAAGCAGTTTTGAGTTTTTAGGTACTTATGCTGAAAAGTGCAGAATAGCCATTAGACTCAAGCTCTACAAAAATCCATGAAATCAGTCAGTTGATCAACCTTTTCACCAGAATTTTCATTTTACCTGTCAGATCTAGTTATATTGCCAAAACACTTATTATTATCATAGAATCTAGGTGAAGATTGAATGATATATGCTTTATAGCTCTCTTTCATTATTTGTATGGAATAATAAAAATTTTTATTTTTTTTTTATGATGCAGAGGATTCTGAGTTTTAATGAATGACAGATTAGTCAGTGGACTTTTACCTTTCAAAGTGAGATTCAAGATTATAAGTCAGTGGATATTTACCTTTCAAAGTGAGATCCTTCTTTTAACAGTATTAAGATGTCTCTGTTTTGCTGATAAGGTTTTTTTACTTGGTCTTTAACTCTTTTTATGCTCCTGTGAAAGGATCTCTGGAGGAATGGCTTTATGTGGTGCAATGTGAGTAGTGGCCACCACCCTTTTCCTTTAGTATTTGGCTTTGGTCCTCTCAGCTCTGTACTCATGGCAGAAAGTCAGTTTTAGTGAATGTGAAACTGATTTCTCTTCTGTGATAAAGTAGGATTAAGAACACGAGCCATACTCAACAATTGGATTTTTAAAGTCATCTGGATTCAGGTTGAATAACCAGGATGTTTACACTAAAGTAAGGGTGGTTTGGCAGTATTGACATTAGTGATCATGTTGCAGCCTTATTGTTCTGTTCCAATACAACAACTAAAGCTGAATAGTGGTCACTTTTTCCTACCATTTCGCCTGTTCGGTATTTCTAGCAGCCTACACTGGTTTAAGAAGTGTATCAGTTGTTCTAATGCCACCTACTATAGAGCAGAAATTAGTTTTGTTTTGTCTTCTATTTTTCCACTGTTACAAAGCTTTTTACTATTCTCTCTACATCTTATTTATGTATAGCAGTGTTGTTATACTTTTTTTAAGTTAGCCTTGTCTTTGTTACTGATGCAGAGCTCTTTTGTGATACTATGCAATCACTGAAAACGTTAAACAGGCATGACTTAAAACACTGACTAACTCCATTTATAACCTAAATCCACAATCTTTGATACTTGCTCTGTTTTCAGCATGGAAACTTTTTAGCCACAACAATTTTTTCCTGTTAATTAGTTTGATTATACTTTCATTTTTAGTTTGTATTATACTTATATATTACATACTAGGAAAAGGCTATATTTTTGGATATACTTTCAAAGAAAACTGAGATTTAAGGGTGTATCACTGTATCGAGATATGTTTACAGGAATAAGTGCATGATTCTTCAGTCGGAGTTGAATTCCATACAGTCTCGGACAAGAGATATGATGGTGTGTCAAGGAGCTGAGGTGTCTGGTGCTGCTGTAGCCCTTGCTAATTTGTCTACACGCCTGCAAACCCTAATTGGCAAGCTTGTACATGACTACTCTATCACTGATTCAGATTTGGAAGTATGTATTCAGATTTGGAAGTATGTACTGTGTCAGTAACCACATTTGTTTTTTGCAATATGCAAAATTGCTGTGAGATTAAAAGATTTCTGGTTGTATTCATAATGTGTTTGCTGCTAAGATGAATTTTGGCACTGCATATCTTACAATGAAAACTCCATGCATTTTATTTAATTTTCACACAGATGATTGTAACACCAAATGAATCGGATAGCAGTGCCTCTTCTACTAATGGAACACCAGAACGCAAATCCCCATACAAGGCCAGTGCTCGAACACCATCTCCTCGCAAAACTGCTTCATTTATTTCAGCCCTCTTGAATGCTATGAGAGTAGGGCCAAAAGGCAAGATAAATCAACTGGGAGTATTGCCTTGTAACATCAATAAACAGGTAAATAAGTTCAACTTATCTGTCAGAAGTTCTTTCACAATAGCTTTGCATTATTTTCAAGTTTGAATAAATTTTTAATTGTCCAAAGTAGATGTCATATATTATGTATTTGTTTTATTTGATGTAATATATAGCCTTTCTAAATAAGCCTGAAAAAATTTTTTATTGTCCAAATTAGATGTCATATATTGTGTATTTGTTGTCTTTAATGTAATATATAGCCTTTCTAAATCATATTTGTACCACAGCTTTGTGTAATTCATATTGACAGGACATGATATTTTGAGTTTTTGTCTTTAAACACATTTCCTTTTATCATACAGGTGACAGAAGGAAGAAATTCTCCTGAAGGTTCAGAAAGTCATGAGGTTGTGGAACATGATGGTAACAGTGGGTCATCAAGCAGTAGCAGTGTGTCTTTAACAGACCAAGTGACTGATGTAGATATTCTCCTTACGCGATTTCTCAAAGTTTGCTGTGTGCTGAAGAATGACACAGATAATCGCCTTACAGAGATCGAAGATGAAAAGTGAGTATAAAAATACAAATGAACACCTCTAACATTCTTGTATTTCACAGAATTTCAAGACTGCAAGTTAGGAGCCTTATTCAGTCACTGCAGGAGGACCTTGACATTGAATGCCCAGTTTCCCTATCAGATTAACAACATCCAGGCTTCCATGGGATAGAATCAATTAAGTCATTGTTGTATGTAGTGGGTGACATACTGTCCATTGGTTCTGAACAAGGGTATATGGAGCTTTCAGGGTAAACCATGGAATGATCCTGTGGGTTCCTTTACACACTATTCCCTCTTGATAGGAATATCTTTTTTATTTTGTAAGCATTTTATGAATACTATTCCATAATTACCGTATAGTTTAAACAGTATGATAATAGCACAAAACAGTCATTAAATCATTCTCTGATAAGAATAGTTCTGATAATGCTAAAGATAAGGCTTAAAAAGTAAAAGTAGTGTTATTATTTTTAATACTTACCAGGGTCAGGTTATCACTGCTTAAGGTAATTTTGCTGGGAGGTATGATGGAGTTCCTTGGAGGAAGAGGGAGGGATAGTAGGATTATCTTGCTTACCCTCCCCTTGCAGCTTCCCTTCCAGCATCATCTCTTGTTGGTAGATATAGAGGAAGATCTGGCATAGGGAATTCAGTTTCCCTGAGCATTGGTATTTAGGTAACTTCCCACACGTGAAGTATCAGAGGACACAAGTAAAGGTTGATAATGTGTAGCTGTTGATATTAGCCATAACCCTTAGGGCTTGTGTGAAGGCCTTGGCCACTGTATTGCCACATAGTATTCATGTAATTACTGTTTTCAGTTGTTTGATTAGTTCGAGTGGATCACAATTTTTTTTTTTTTTTTTGAAGGCTCCAGTCACGGACAAAAGTCCACATCAAGGCCGGGCCCTAATTGAAATATTGAGAGAACTGAGAAAAGGGGGGAAAAACAGACAGGGAAAGTATTTACAGATTTTTGAGAAAGTGAAAAACATGTCTCTTAAAAAAAGCCAGGTCATAGTTATTGGGAAAGACATGAGAAGGTAGAGAGTTCCAATATTTACGTAGAGTGTCTTTTGGTGCAGTTGGGGTTGGAAAAGGGTAAAGAGAGGGCCAGTATTCTGATCCTAAGCTCCTACAAAGGCCCGAGATACATTTTGTCCCTGTGAAGGCTTAGGACAAACTGTTATTACATATTTGTACTGAACAGGGAGGAAGTCTTACATTCATTGGATCCAGTCTCTTGAACATTGTTTACAAGCATACATCTTGAATTTATGTATCTTGTCTGCATTAACCATGTTTTCAGTCATTCTTTCCCATTCATCCACCACTCTTTTACTATAAAAGTACTTCTTTACATCTTTTTTAACATTTCTTACCTAATTTCATTTCATGTCTCTGTGACAGTATATCTGAAAGAACTGTTCACAGTCACATCATCATTTTGTTTAAAAATCTTGAAGATTGTGATCAGCAGCCCTCACTCTTCTTTCTTCTAAAGTAGATGTATATGCCTGTATGCATACATAGTTACAATCTCTTGATATTTCAGTGAACGTCTCTGCAACCAGATTCGGTCTCAGCAGCAAGTTATTGACCAACAACAGTCTGATTATGAAAACTTAAGCCGTTCAGAGGGCAGAGCCAAACGAGAATTGATGGTGGTTTCACGGGATTTAGAACTGGCCAATCAAAACCTGAACAACTTTTATCAGGCTGACTATGAGATGCAAGTGAAGGTAACTTCTATTAATTATGATTTTCTTCCCACTTCTTCCATACCATGATTATCGGGATTATATGGTATATAAGTTTTGCTTGCACTATATATTTCTAAGCTTATTTGAAAATTAAAAGCATTTTACAAATTCAATTTCCCCAATAACAGAAACTACAAGATGAAGTTGAGAGATTGGGAACAACAATACGCCATCTTGAGGCTTTAAATGGAGAGAAAGAAAAGCAACTGGCAGAATCTCTTGCCTCATTATCTGCTGCTCAGGGTTCTGCCCCGCCCAACCATGTCTCTGAGGCTTCTCACCGTCAAGAGATTGCCACCTTGAATGATAAGGTACGTTGTTGTGCCATGTCCTTTTGTTGAGAAATTCAAGTGCTCTTATAGTGTGTTGTAGCCTTGTTCATTTGGATTTATGTTTGGAGATGAAGTTGGTGATGAATACTTTTTGATAAATATATTTAGAATCTTATTCATTAACTAGATATAGATAATAGTTGTGATTGATATACGTGATTTTGATGACTAGGACCAGTACAGTTGAATCTGATGTGTTGTTAAATTCAAAGATGATGTTTCTTAGTTATCATATTATTGCTGTTGTACTCATTCATATTGCATCTTTGATGTAAGTGGAAAATGGCAGTATGAGAAATGGGGAAAGAGAGAGGAAAGGTAATGGGAAAGTAAGGGTAGAAAATGAAATCATGATAGGCAGTTGGAGGATTAAGAATAATTTTAAAGGTAAATTTCATGTTCGATTAGGGTTGTGGAAGGGATCGTGCAGTTTTTTGTTATTCTTGGGAACAAAGTAATGAGCTTAGAACTGCTGTGCTTCGGAACACCAGCATTAGAAATAGATATACTGTATTGTTTGTGAGCAGTCAGGTTGATCAAGTTTGAAATTAAGTTGATTTCTAAAATGAATCAAAAGAGTGAGGAGTAAAACTTATCTTATATACTCTCAGCATTAAGTTATACATTTTGATCTGCAGACCATTGAAATGGCAAAGAATATGCATTTATGTATGAATATTTCTTGAAGGTTACATCTCTGCGTCAGAGTGTGATTGAGCGGGATAGACGAATTAGTGAACTGAGTGAACGACATTCTAATGACCTTGCAACTATTCGTGAAGCTCAGTTAGAAGCACTTCGAAGTAATCGACACCTCACAACTACTGTTGACCATGTTTTAAAGGTATGAATTATTTTATTATGAATTTAAAAGAAGATGCATAATGTGTACTGAATGTTATTTCTTGCTTTGAAATTGATAATGGATGACTTTTAGTTATGTTTAAGCTTAAAAGGCAAAATGCTAGTATGTTGATGTGTTTCTTGCTTCATGTCATGTAGGTGTTAATGGGCTCTACCTGCTCATGACTACACAGCAAGTGAAAATCACTTTTGGTGAGGTTGTATCATTGTCAATGGACAAAAAGGAGTACAATCTCATCAAGGAACTTCTCACTCTAAAGAAGTCCATCATTTCCATGCTACTGATCGTAATGCAGCCCTGAAACTCCAGGAGCCATGTGAAAGGTGTCCTGGAGTGGTATAATTGAATTAGCTATCTCATTTAAGTTTGGAAAATGTTAGTGGATGTTTTCAAATATTTCTCCACCTGATGCTTTTATTTAGAAGGATTAGCAGTGCTTGGTTGTTCAACAAGGAAGTATTTTGGTACAAAATTGCAGATCATATAGAAGAATTTAAAGGTTAAACAATCACTAGCTGCAAGCTAACCATCCACAGTCAATGCACCCCACTGTGCCATAATTTGGTTCAAGGCTTACACTTCAGTATGTTGATGACTAAGCCTGCCATCAACATACTTGGCTGTATAGTGCTTCTGAATACATTAATCCCCTCAGCTTTGAACCTTCAGCACTGGGAATGTCTAACACGTCCACCATCTGAACCCCCTTCCAAGAATACCTCTCTGCCCCAGAGGAGCCCCTCTCACCCTACTCTTGTGAAGAACACATCCTCAGGTTGCCCTCAGCTGTTGTCCAAATCATAGGTCAAACCCAAGTACTTTAGTTGCTCACCCCACCCCCCTTCCTCTCTCTCTCTCTCTCTCTCTCTCTCTCTCTCTCTCTCTCTCTCTCTCTCTTTCCACACTAGGGGAATATTGTGCCAGCTACCATACCCAAACTGCTAATGCAAGCCATTGACACTAACTCAGTTCCCTAGATCCCCAAGATATATGTTCTCACAATGCCATATCTCCATCACCAGAAAAAACTGCTATGTAAGATGCAACATCTGTCCTTTGTGGTATCACCTACACTGTATGTCCTAAACCTTTACAAAGAATTACTTGGAGCTCTGGACATGCAAAGATCAACCAAATTCAAACTCCTGAAGTACCCACCCAAACACACTACCAGTACAATTACCCAAAAAACAACAGCACAAAACACACAACCCCACCCTGAACAAGCTTACTTGGCCACAGCACAGAAGCCCATCATATAACATAACACCAGTGGCATCAGAAACAAACATACAAAAGTACACAACAGAACATATACACAGTCCTCATCCAAGAAATAAGATTCACTCCCAGGTTTGTTCTCCCTCCCTCCTATAACTTCACAACCTAAAAGAACAATACTTTCAACAAGGTCAAGGAGGGGGACTTGAGAAACTTACACACTGCAGCATCCTATTCACTGACACTACTGTAATCAAATGATTGCAGGGAAAGGCTAGAAGCCTTGGCTTTGCCCATCTTTGAAGAGAAGAGTTAGGGATGACCTGATTACAGCATCTAAGTTTTTGATACAGATTGATGAATTAAACTGTAAGCATTTCTTCAAAAAACGTAAGGATAGGGTAACCCAAGGAAACGTGTTTAAAAATGATGTAAAGAAATACTTAGATGATATAAAATTGGTAGATGAATGGAATAAAATGACTGAAGAAGTTATTGATCCAGACAGCTTACATAGATTAAAGAATTTGTATAATGGTAGAGAATGTTCAAAATATGAGGGCTCCATGAGTGTAAAACTCCCTCCATACACAGTACAAGCAGGTAATTACATTTTCCTTCCCTCCTCATATTCTCCTTCTCCCACCTTTCCCTAGCTACCACCCATCCACCCATACACACTCCCCACCTACAGAACCTGACCAACACACCCAACTCTTATTTATTTGGAGACATCAATGCCATTGATCCTTCATGGCTCAACACCCTCCCCAAAGATCCTAGAGGAGCACTATTCATAAACTGGGTGATTCTCCTCAGCTTCTTCAGCTTATGTAACCAGCCAGCAAGACACCCAACCCACCACCTCCAAAAGCCAACCTCATTAGACATTACTTTTTCCACCCAAACACAAGAACCACTTGAAACACATTACATGAATTTTCCTCTAACTTTTTATACATTCTGATAAGACTGAGAGGTAAGCCACCCTTCCTACACGGAAAAGAAAAGCAGGTTTACCAGCATACACTGCATACATTGAAATCAAGCCTAAAGACCTCAACCTGCATAGTTTCTCATACCCTTATCTTGCCATGTCGCACTTTATCACCACCACAAACCAAGCCAGCAAAAAGCACATACTGCTAAGGCATAGAAAGAAAAATATCCCAGACTTTCCCCATGACTCACATACCTCGTAAAGCAAAGAAACATGCTCATACAAAACCACTCCCCATCAGCAGAAACCATACAGCAGTTTCAAACAATGAACAATACCTTCACTGATCTTATCACCGGAAAAGAAGCTCAGACTGGCACACATTCTTTGACACAATGAACTGTAAAACCAAAAACCTTGAATGCTGGAGAACAGTTAAGAAAATCCACACATTCCATACCACTCCAGCTCCACACATAAACCACTACAAACCCAAAACAACATCTCTTCTCCCAAAGTACGCACAAGCATATTCATGAAACGCAACTCAAAAGATGTGCAACAAATCAAACACACTTTAAAATAGAGTAGTTATGAAGAAAGTGCACAAACTCCACCTGAAAGTAACTGCTCGCCTGCCCTTCATACCCACAGACATTCAAAATGCGATTAAAATCTTCAAAAACTCTCATGCACTTTAATATATTATGACACAGACTTCCACTTAAAACACGTTGGCCCATTTGCAGTCCATGCACTCATATATAACAAACCCCAAAAGTCTGGAAACTTGCTAACATATCACACATCCTGAAACTTGTTACACATGAATTTTCCCTAACAAAATGTAGGAAGCTTCCCATATGTAGTCACCTCAGGGCATTACAGGATCCCATTATGCCTTGCATCAGCACTGCAAACCACAAGAAAAGCACTAATTCCACTTCAGGAAAATACACACCCTATGATGACTAAAATTTTCTGTTCCCCTAACCATATTGAGAGCACCTACAATGTCCGCAAAAAAACATTGTCCCTCCTTCCATGTATTTTCAAAGGCGATAACAGCTAAGGCTTTTTGTGAGTACAAGCATATGATGCTCTAAGGGTGAACTCATAGTACATCTGGTTGCTAAGACTAGTGCTTCTAGCGGTGTGAACATGAGCAACCTGTCTCTGTATGCCTCATGTTATCTTTGGGGAAATATGGTCCTCTCTCTCTCTCTCTCTCTCTCTCTCTCTCTCTCTCTCTCTCTCTCTCTCTCTCTCTTTTAAGGAGTTTTTGCCTCTGGATACTGTATTTCTTCCATCATTACTTCAAGATGGTTGGCTCTTAACTTTCTACATTGGAGAAATGTGGGTACACATGAGAACTGTTGGTGCTCTGGGCACTCAGAACTCATGGTTAGGCAGCTCCTTCCTGCAACACCTCAGCAGTGCCTCGCCTCATTCAGGAGATTAAGATCATGTGGACCCTAAACATGGACCTAGAATACTTCAGAATTGTTGCCAATTCCATCCCCGGTTGTCTGGGCAAGGCCAAAGGAAAAATAACTAAAAAGTACTAAAATACAAGCGTGACATTGCCCCTGAAAATGTGTGGGAAGAGGCAGGCAAGAATTTTTGCAGACACTACATTCACTGTATCACTTTCTTCTTATCAGTAGACATGCTTCACCTAAATGTAGAATGGCCCTCGTAGGTATTCAGCCTAGGGCCCAAAGGGATCCAGTAATGAGTTGATATCAGAACCATACCCAACTAGAAAGACACCAAACCCACTATGTCTTTTATAGACTTGCACAGAAATGTTTCCCTGCTCATTTTATGATTCATAGGCTCCCATGGGTGAAAGGTTCACCTCCCCACAGAAAATAGGTTTGGCTACTTGATAAACTGCTTGTAAAACTTTCCTGCCTGCATCATCAGTATATCCAGCCTTCAATTGCAGTTGCGCACACACACACACACACACACACACACACACAGCATTCAGAAATTTTGAAAGGTGTGATAGTAGAGAATGTTAAAGAGATGGGTCTCATGAGCACAAAATTTCCTCCCTGTATGGTGCAAATAGATAACTAATTACACATATATGTAGACATGTCACACAAAACATCGCCCTAATTTTCCACCTACACTTCATGTGTCTAATCATTAGATTTTTCTCATCTGACTGACTGAGATGATTAACCAGATGACTGCCGTCATAATTTAGTTGAAGAAAAAAGCTATTTAAAGCTTATCCCCACACCCTCCCACCCATGACACATTTCCATGACTGTATTGTGTAACTTCATTATATTTGTAGATGGTTTTTAGTTACCTACAATTCTTTGGCAAATAATTTTCTTACAGGTTTGTTTTCTTGATTTTAAACTTGCTAAAAGGTTACCTTCATTTGAACATGATTTAGTAATATATAACATGACTAATCTACACAGAATGGAGGCAGGGTTTCTTCAGTAGAGGATAACATTTATTCTCTTTTTAAACCACTCCACTACTCACAAACACAGCCAGTTGAGTCACATGGAAAAATCCAGCCAAAGACTTTCCATAAGATCAGACCATACAACCCCAGGGTGCCCAGGTCAGTTAAGCCACATGCAAATGGAGGTAGTATTGTTAGCTTTGCTTTGCTATTGGCAGATACTCTTTCTTACTGACATTAATGCACATGGAGCATTGAATGTATTATATCAAGCTCAGATATAAATGATGAAATGAATTGATAAAATTTTGAACTCATATATTCAATAGAATAATGGTGTTAATGTTTGTTTTCCAAGGTCACTTATGTAATATCCTGTCACGCTGTTAACTGTCTGCATTTTCCTGACACAGAAGTTTGGTAAAAAATTCCCAGAAATATATTACTTACTCAAAATACACAAGATATTTAAAAGAATGTATACAGTAGATTATCACAAGTTCGCACTTCAGTCTTTAGTATTTCCTAACGATTTACAGAATTTAACAATAACACTGAATACAAATGATAGCAGTATTTCAAGGTATATCACAAAAAACTACAAAGTGCATTTACCTCTCATGCCAACCATCATAGATGAGCTTTACCACATGGTCTGTAGATGCTTCAGAGAAACCCACAATAGCTAATGATTTGGTGAATGTAATGAGTGCTTGTAGATATTGAGCTTCAGCCCTTACTGCATCTTCTGATAAGAAATGTAAGGTAAATGGGTTAAATTTGTTGCAGAATCTTGAAATATGAGAGGAATTGGATGAAGGGGTCTTAAATAAACAGCTGTCAGAGGAGCATGATGCTTTTGTCCTGTACAGTGTATGACATACACTAATCCAAAGTTGATCTCAGAAGCTTTATATCTGTTGTGGGTACTGATGGTGGTATATGCAAAAGGAAGCATGTTGCTAATATTGGTGGCTTAGATAAGTTTGTGATTGAATGGTTTAATGATTGCATAATCAAAATGACATATACAGTGGTCCAGTCTTAGCTGCTTCGGCCAGAGATATGTTCACAGAGCTTCTTGGTGAGCATGACTGTGACGCCATTTTGGGGTCAGTTCATTGAATATACTGGTGTGCAGTATTTTATATATTAGCATTTGGTAATTTTTACTTTTTCTTTTACAGTCATATTTCTTGATATCCATCCCGGCTGATAGAAGGAGAGTTGTTGTATTAACTGAATTTTATTCATATATGCTGGCAGAATTGAAAGTTATTGCTGTATTTTTAATTTGTTGATTATATAACTACAGGACCCCTTTTATGGGGCTCCTGGAGCTCCATGGCTGTGCTACAATCAGTAGCAGGTAACAGATGGATTCCTGTGAATTGGGAAAATATTTGATGAGATTGCACTATTTTTTCATCATTGATGATGATAATGTACAACCTCACTGAAGGTGAGTTTTCTCATGGCACAACCACTTGTAAACAGAGTCCAATAATGCCAATTTTAGAAAAAATTATTGTATGCAATTTGTGTTTTGTGATAAGCATGAATGTTAGATAGGGTTGTGTAATACCACCTTAGTTTTTCAGTATATGTATATACCACAACGTTCCAGTCCAATCTGCTTCCATACATGCCTTTCACCCTTTTGCATGTTCAGGCCCCGATCGCTCATACTCTTTTTCATACCATTCTTCCATCTCAAGTTTGGTTACCCTGTCCTCTTTGTTCTGTCCTCTCAGAAGTGGAGGGAACAAAAAGAACAGGGTGACCAAATTGGAGATGGAAGGATGGAGTAAAAAAGATTTTGAGGGATTGGGGCCTGAACATGCAGGAGGGTGCATGGCGTGCACGGGATTTAGTGAATTAGACGAATATGGTATGCAGGGGTCGACACTCTATCAGTGGACTGAACCAGGGCATGTGAAGTGTCTGGGGTAAACCATGGAAAGGTTTGTGGGGCTTGGTTATGGATTGGGAGCTGTGGTTTTGGTGAAAGAAAAAGTTAGGAGGATAGAAGGCTTTTAAGTTTAGCAGGGGAGTTACACAGGCTTATTAGAGTGTGAGTTTGAATGTAGGGAACCTAGAGGAAGTACCTTGGAGTGAACATGGCAGCAGATGGAACTATGGAAGATGAAGTAAGCCTTAGTTAGGTTGAGGAGGCAAAGTCTTGGGCACATTGAGGAACATGTGGAAAGACTGTTATTTTCTGTGAAGGCAGAGATGGGTATATTTGATGGTATGATAGTCCCTTGTTGTTGTATGGATGTAAGGCATGGGCTGTAAATGAAAAGTACAGATCTGTCTATCTATCCATATCTCTGACTTCTGTTCCCATCTGGAACTCCCTTAAGGGGGTGGCCATGGCAATAGAGTCTCTGTAACTAGTGAACTCCAGTGCCGCTTCTTAGCCTTTAGTGCCAAACCCTAAACATGCCACTGGGAGAGGGCAAGTCTGGCACATTGTTTATAGAGGCCTTTACCTAATGTACCTACTGACTACTTCTATCTAATGCTCCTGCCTAATATTCTTACTAGCTACTTCTACCTAATGTTTCTACTTAAAGCTTCTACTTGAATGTTCCTACCTACTACTTCAAAAATGTACATAAAAGGGTGGATTTCTTGGAAATGAAAAGTTTGAGGGCATTGTGTGGTGTAAGGAGACTTCCTTTTCACATCCTTACACTCTTTCACACCCTCCCACAACTCCTACTTCAGCATTAGAGCAGTAGTTGTTACCCCTTCCTTAGCTCTTATCCTCTCACCAACCCTTGACATTTCTCCTGAGACATTTCCAGATCATTCTTCCCCTTTACCCTTGAGCTTTGTTTCACTCAGAGCCAGAATATCCAGGTTTCTTTCCTCATAAATATTACCTCTCTCTTTTCTTCTCATTTTGCTTACATCCATACACATTTAGACACCCAAGCCTAAGCCTCTGAGAAGGATGAGCAGTCACCGCTTGGCTCCTGTTCCATCTCTTAGAAATTTAATTACAAGAAAGGGAGGGTTTCCAGCCTCCTGCTTCCAGCCCCATTAGTCACCTTCTACTACACACAGGGAATATAGAGGTAGAATTCTTTCTTCCCCAACCTAGTGTTAGTGTTTGAATGTATATTACAGTGGAAAATTCCATCTGTGCTGACATTTGAAGCTTGGGGGTAGCCCATGTCAGTGAATTATGCATGCTGAAGCAGGTTTAAGTAAGTTTTCTGAGAAATTTGATGGGGCTTGGACTTTTACCAAACATATTCTTGAAATACTGTAGTTTACATGAGGTAGGCATAGCTGTCAGTGATACAAAATGGAAAGAGCGGAGGCTTGCGTTATTTTCTGAATAAATTTTTCTTATGAAGTCTTAAGAACAGACAAACGATGGCACACACTCATTCACTAGCTTTCATATATAATGTACGGAAATCAGAGCCTACCATCCAAAGCTAAGCCCTACAGACTATCCTGTGGTTTACCTTGATTGCTTCATATGCTCTGGTTTATTGTTTACATTATAATGTTTTTCATGCATGTTCACCATTTCCCACGTCAGCAAGATAGCACCAGGAACATGGAAATAACCTCATTCGACCACACTCTAACTGTCATGTATAATGCACTGAAACCAGAGCTCCCTCTCCTCCACGAGGCCCCACAGACCTTTCCATGGTTTCCTCCAACCACTTCATTTGCCTTAGTTTAGTCCAGTGACAGCACATTGTCCTTGTATACCATGTTGCTCCACTTCGCTCTAACCCTTGCACCTCTCATACCCTCCTGCATGTTCAGGCCCCAAACCTTCAGAGCATCTTTCACTCCATCCTTCCACCTCTTCCTTGGTTTCCCCATTATCCTTGTTCCCTCCACTTCTGACATGTATACCCTCTGGTCATCTTCTCCTCACTCATCCTCTCCATATGTATATTATAGCAAAATTTTTATATCATCAGGGTATTCCAGTAGAAAGTGACATGCATTTGGATGTAACATAGGGTTGGCCAGTATCATTAGATAACATACATTGGATGACGGTAATGTAGAAGGAAAGACTAGAGAAGCTTGGATCATTGAATTACATCGATTAGATAACCATGAAGAAGCATAAGATGGAACAGTATGTATCAGAGGAGAAGCAGAACAGAGATTTAGAATAAAACTAGGGCAGCATGCATCATGGATTACATTACTACAGAAAGAGACTGGGGCAGCCTGAATCATTGGATGACATGCATTGGCACTGGATTCCAGTGATGCAAATTAAGATATGAGAGGGCAGCCTGCATCACAGTTAACATGTAGTGGATAATGGTAATGCAGGAGAAACGACGCTGGTGATTTTGTGGGTATTTCATGTGAGCGTATATATTTCTTGTAGAGTGGTTATCTCGCTGATTCACAATTTCACACATTTATACAGTGCTTAGTGTCGATGATGTGCGAGTCAGTGATAATCTACTGTAACCTACTTGAATTTTTTGATGACATTTGACAGTGTCATCCAAATTAAATCCTTCAGTTGAGATGCTAAGCTTTGCTTAACTGATGATTATAATGAGAGAATACCCTAAGATTTTGTGATACCCTATTTTATCCCTTTCAGACAAACACGCTTTTCTAACTTAGTTCATA
>JAUUDW010128695.1:0-15266 GCA_032361385.1 Panulirus guttatus | reverse complement strand
ATAAGTTGGTGTAGTGACGTCAAAGGGAGTTATCTTCCAGGGAGGCAGGGAATGCTGCTGCTTCCTAATTTTATACATATTATATGCTTCAAACATTGTCATATTATTAGTGTTATTTGGATCCATTTAGATTCACTTGTGCCATAGCATATACAGTTTAACAATTCTTTAGAAACAGCACTATCTGGATCACCACTCGGAATTTTCAGTCCTATCATAAGATTGATTTCAACTATTCTGTCTTCAATGCTGGGGATACCAAGTTCCTTCTGCATGTTGAGTATTTTAGCGGACGTCGGGCAACCAGGGATGATTCTTACGGCGTCGTTTTGCATTTGTCAAGTTTGTTGATAACTTTGCTGTTGTGTAAGACCAAGATTGGTGCATGGTAATCTATTAGAGACGTAATATACGCAAGGTATATCATTTCAACAATTCTGATATTCGCAACATATTTAGGGTTGTGCCCTGCAACAGCTCGAAGAGCTCCGAGTCTATCTGTGCATTGTCGAACCAGTTTATTTACACTAGCTGCAGCACATGGGACTGACACAACAGAGTACCTATCCTGAAAAATGAGAGTGCATCGCCTGACACAGCAGCGTGAATCACTTAGCACACAAGAAGGCATCACTTGACATGCCACAGTGCTTCACCTGACTCACCAGAACACACCATTTAGCACACCAGGTGAATCATTTGATAACCAAAGTGCAACACCTGACAAACCAAAGTTTATCACCTGGCACACCAGAGTACATTACTTGACAGTCCAGAGGGTATCACTTGACATACCAGAGAGCACCTCATGACATGCTAGAATGCATCACCTAACATGCCAGAGTGCATCAACTACCACAAGAAATGCAAAACATGACACACCAGATGCATTACCCGACACACCAAAGTGCTTCAACGTCACACCAGCGTGCACAACCTGACACACCAGAGGGTATCTTCTGACACACCAGAGTCCATTATATCACAACAGAATGAATTCGAGTCACACCAGAGAACGTCACATAACACACCAGAGTGTACCAGCTAAAACACCAGGGTGCAACACCCGTCACAGTAGTGCACAACAAGACACACCAGAGTTCATCACTTCAAACACGGAAGTGCTTCGCCTGACACACCAGAGTGCATCACATGACATACAAGAATGCACCTCATAACAACAGAGAGAATCACTTGACATATCAGAGTGCATAATCTAAGACATAAGAATGCAACAAAAGGCTCACCAGCGTGAATCAACTAACCCACCAGAGTGCATTATTTGACACCAGAATGCGTTCTCTAAAAGCCACAGATCATCACTTGAAACATGAGAGCGCATCGCTTACAAACCATAGGGCATCACCTGACATAAGAGAATGCATCACTTACCACACCAGAATGCATCGCCTTATTCACCATGCTGCATCATCTGACATTCCAAAATGCAACTCATGACACACTAGCGTCTATCACTTGACACGCCAGAGTGCATTACTTGGCAAATGAGAGTTCAAAATCTACAACACCAGAGTGCACCACTTAACACATCATCGTGCAAATTGACATATCAAAGTGAATCACTTGATACACAAAAATGCATCACCCGAGACACCAGAATGTACAACTTGACACACAAAACTGCACCACCTGACAAACGTGACTGCATCAATTGACACATCAGTGTCTATCACCAAACAAGAGTGTATCACCTGACACACGAAAATACATCACATGACACATGAGAGTGCATCACCTGACATATATGACTGCATCACCTGACACATATGACTGCATCATTTGACACAAAAGAATGCCTCACCTGACACATCAGAGATCATCACTTCTTACATCAAAGTGCACCACTTGATACCAGAATGCATCACGTGACATGCCAGAGTGCATCAATTAACTCAAATGCATTGCTTGATTAGCCACAGTGTATCGGCTGATACACCAGAGAGCACTACTTGACACAGCAAAGTATGTCGCTTGACACCATAATGTACCTAATGACATACCAGAGTGCATCACTTAGTATACAAGAGTGTATCACATTACACTTCAAATTGTATCACCTGACATACCAGAGTGCATCACTTTACACAATAGAGTGCATCACTTGAGAGACCAAAGTACATCCTTGTTACAACGAGTGCATCACATGAGACACCTGCGCATATCACCTGATACACCAGAATGCACCTCGTGACACCCCAGAGTGCATCAATTGACACACCAAAGTGAAACACTTTACTCACCAGACTGCATTATATGACACACCAGAGAACATTACTTGACATACCAGATAAATCACCTGACACTAGAGTGCATCACCTGAAATACCAGAATGCACTTCAGGAAATACCTGATTACATCACTTAAACCAGAGTGTGCAACCTGACATACCATAATGCATTTCATGACACCAGAGTATATCACCAGGCACACGAAAAGCATCACATGACACACCAGAGTGCATCTTGTGAAACACCAAATTGTATTATTCAAATATCAAGGTTCATCACTTGTCATACTACAGTGCATCCGTGACACAAAAGAGTGCATCACTTGACACGTCAGTGTATCACATGACACACTAGAGTGCATCAACTAAGACTATATCACTTCACACACCAGACTGCAACACATGACACAACAGAATGCTTCATTTGAAACACCAGAGTGTATCACCTGACACAATACATAACATTACACACCAAAGTGCATCACTTTGACACACCTGAGTACATCAATTTACACAAAAAATATGCATCACATGACACACCAAAATGCATCAACTGACAAATCAGAGTGCATCAGTTAACACAAGAATGCGTCACCTGCTATACCAAAATGCACCTCGTGACACACCATTGTGCATCACTTAACACATCACAGTGCATCAACTTACACAAAACAGAGCATCACCTAACAATCAAGAAAGCACGTTATGTCACACCATATTGCATAACATAACACATCAGACTGCATCTGCTGACAAACTAGAATGCACAAGGCACACCAGAGTGCATTACCTGACACACCAAAGTGCTTCAACGTCACACCATTGTGCACCGCCTGACACAGCAGTGTATATCCTGACACACCAGAGTCTATCATGTCACAACTGAATGAATTCCTGTCACACCAGAGAACATTGCCTAAACACCAGCGTGAATCACGTAAAATACCAGAGTGCATCACCCGTCACAAGAGTGCATTATATGACATACCCTAGTGCATCACTTCAAACACGGTAGTGCTTCACCCGAAACATCAAGCACGGTAGTGCTTCACCTGAAACACCACAATGCATCATATGACATACCAGAATGCACCTCATAACACTACAGACAGCATTACTTGACATATCAGAGTGCATAATCTGAGACACCAGAATGCAAGAAAAGGCTCACAAGTGTGAATCAATTAACTCACCAGAGTGCATCAGAATGCATTCTTTAACAAACCATATCTCATCATTTCAAACATGAGAGCGCATCGCTTACAAACCAAAGCGCTTCAACTGACATGCCAGAATGAATCACTTAAAACACCAAAATGCATCGCCTGACAAACCATAATGCATCATCTGACATACCAAAATACACCTTATGACACATTAGCATGTATCACTTGACATACCAAAGTGCATTACTTGGCACACTAGAGTGCAACATATGATACACCAGAGTGTATCCCTTAACACTTCATCGTGCATATCAACACATAAAAGCGAATCACTTGATACACCAAAATGCATCACCTGAGACACCAGAATGTACCTTCTTTACACTCAAACTGCATCACCTGACAAACCAGATTGCATCACTTGACACACCCTTGTGCATCACTTAACCAACCAGAGTGTATTACCTGATACACCAAAATACATCACATGACACACGAGAGTGTATCACACGACACATTTGACGGCATCATTTGACACACAAGAATGCATCACTTGGTACACCATTTGATGCCAGAATGCATCACGTGAGATACTAGAGTGTATCACTTAAAACTGAAATGCATCTCTTGATTCACAACAGTGTATCTCCTGACAAACCAGAGAGCGCAACTTGAAACGGCAAAGTATATCACGGGACACCGTAGTGCACCTAATGACATACCAGAGTGCATCAACTAATATTCATGAGTGTATAACTTGGCATCAAACTGTATCACCTGAAATACCACAATGCAACACTTCACAGACCAAAGTATGTCCCTTGATACACTCGAGTGCATCACATGAGACACCTGAGTGTATGTATCCCCTGAAAAACCAGAATACACCTCGTTACACCCCAAAGTGCATCAATAGACATCATACTGCATCATATGACACCAGAGAACATCACTTGACATACCAGATAAATCACGTGACACACTAGAGGGCATCACCTGATATACCAGAATGCATTTCAGGAAACACCCGAGTGCATCAATTGACAAACCAGAGTGTCCATCTTGACATACCATTATGCATATCATGACACCAGAGTGCATCACATGACACACCAGAAGGAATATCAAGAAACACCAGTGTGCATCATTTGACACACCAAATTGTATCTTTTGAAACATCAGAGATCATCACTTTTCATACCAGAGCGTATCAATGACAGACAAGAGTGCATCACTTGACACGTCAGCGTGTATCACATGACACACCAGAGTGCATCAACTAACAAACCAGACTAAATCACATCAAAGACCCTACTGTAACACATTACATAACAGAATGCTTCATTAGAAACACCAGAGTGGATCAACTGACACAGAATGCATCACATTCTTCACGAAAGTTCATCACTTTGACATAACTAAGTACATCACTTTACACACAAAAGTGCGTCATATGACACAAAATGCATCAACTTTCAACCCAGACTGCAACAATTTACACACGAATGCTTCACCTGCCATACCAAAATGCACCTCTTGACACACCAATGTGCAACACTTAACAAACCATAGTGCATCAACTTACAAAACGCAGACCATCACATAACAAAAGAATGCACGTTATGTCACACCATATTGCATCATATAACACATCAAAGTGCATCAGCTGACAAACCAGAATGCACTACAAAGAACACCAGAGTACATCACCTGACACAGCAGCGTTAGTTACTTAGCACACAAGAATGCATCACTTGACACACCAGAGTGTTTCACCTCACTCACCAGAACATACCATATAGCACACCAGAATGCGTCATTTGATAACCAAAGTGTAACACCTGACAAAACAAAGTGCATCACCTGGCACCCCAGAGTACATTACTTGACACACCAAAGGGTATCACCTAACATACCAGAAAGCACTTCATGACATGCCAGAGTGCATCACCTGACAAGAAAGTGCATCACCTACCACAAGAAATGCATATCGACGCACACCAGAGTACATAATTTGAAACAACAAAGTGCATTATTTGAAACATCAAGGGTCATAACTTGTCATACCATAGTGCACCAATGACACACAAGAGAGCATCACTTGACACGTCAGAGTGTATCACATGACACACCAGAGTGCAAAGACTAACAAACCAGACTACATCACTAAGACATCAGACTAAGACATGACGCAACAGAATGCTTCAATTGAAACAAGTGTGTATCATATTACACACCAAAGTGCATCACTGACACACCTGAGTACATCAGTTTACACACAAAAGTGCATCATATAACACACCAAAATTCATCAAATGACAAACCAGAGTGCATCAATTAACACAAGAATGCGTCACCTGCCATAAAATGTCACTCAAGACAAACCATAGTGCATCACTTAGCACACCACAGTGTATCAACTTACACAGCACAGAGCATCACCTAACATACAAGAATGCACGTTATGTCACACCATATTACATCAGAGTGGATCAGCTGACAAACCAGAATGCACTAAAAGGCACAACAGAATGCATCATCTGACACAATAGAGTACCAATCCTGACACATCGGAGTGCATCACATGACGCAGCAGCGTGAATCACTTAGCACACAAGAATGCATCACTTGACATACCAGAGTGCTTCACCCGACTCACCAGAACACACCATATAGCACGCCAGAGTGCATCATTTGATAACCAGAGTGCAAAACCTTACAAACCAAAGTGCATCATCTGGTACACCAGAGGGCATCACCTGACATATCAGAAAGCTCCTCATGACATGTCAGAGTGCATCACGTGACACGCCAAGGTGCATCACTTGACACACGAGATGCGTCAACTGACACACCAAAGTGCTTCAGCGTCACACCAGAGTACACCACCTGACACACCAGAGTGTATCTCCTGACACATCAGACTCCATCATGTCAACTGAATGAATTCCTGTCACACCAGAGAAAGTCACCTAACACATCAGAGTGTGCCAGCTAAAATACCAGAGAGCATCACCCGTCAAAAGAGTGCATCACATGACACACACAAGTGCATCACTTCAAACACGGTGGTGCTTCACCTGACACAGCTCAGTGCATCACCTAACATACCAGAATGCACCTCATAACACTACAGAGAGCATCACTTGACATATCAGAGTGCAAAATCTGAGACACCAGAATGCACCAAAAGGCTCACCAGCGCGAATCAAATAACTCACCAGAGTGCATCACTTGACACCAAAGCGCATCAACTGACATACCAGAATGCATCACTTAACACACCAGAATGCATCGCCTGACACACAATACTGCATCACCTGACACCAAAATGCACCTCATGATACACTAGTATGAATCAATTGACAAGCGAAAGTGCATTGCTTGGCACAGTAGAGTGGAACATCCAAGTCATCAGAGTGCATCACTTAACACATCATCGTGCATATTGACACACCAAAGTGAATCACTTGATACACCAAAATGCATCACCTGAGACTACAGAATGTACAACTTGACACATCAAACTGAATCACCTGAAAAACCACATTACATCACTTGACAAACCCGTATGCATCACCTAACAAACCAGAGTGTATCACCTGACACAAAAACACATCACATGACACACGAGAACGTATCACCTGACATATTCGACTGCATCGTTTGACACACAGAAATGCATCACCTGACACACCAGGGATCATCAAATGTAACATCATAGTGCACCACTTGATACCAGAATACATTACGTGATATACCAGAGTGCATCACTTAACACTAAAATACATCGCTTAATTCACCACAGTGTATCACCTGACACATCAGAGAGCACCACTTGACACAGCAAAGTATTTCAGTTGACACCGTAATGCACCTATTGACAGAGTGCATCAACCAATATGCAAGAGTGTATCACTTGACACAACAAATTGTTTCACCTGGCATACAAGAGTGCATCACTCTACTCACTAGGGTGTATCACTTGACAGACCAAAGTACATCCCTTGTTACACACGAGTGCATTACACGAGACACTTGACCTGACACAATAGAATACTCCTCGTGACACCCCAGAGTGATCAATAGACACACCATAGTGAAACACCTGCAACACCAGGCTGCATTATATGACGCACCAGAAAACATCATTTGACATACCAGATAAATCCCCTGACACACTAGAGTGCATCACCTGACATTCCAGAAAGCACTTCAGGAAACACCTGAGTGCAATACTTGACAAACCAGTGTGTGCAACCTGATAAACCATAATGCATCTCATGACACCAGAGTGCATCATCTGGCACACCAAAATGCATCACATGACACACCGGAATTAATACCAAAACACACCAGAGTGCATCATTAGAAACACCAAAGTGCATTATTTGAAACACCAAGAGTCATCCCTTGTCATACCAGACTGCATCAGTGACACACAGGAGTCCATCACTTGACACCTCAGACTGTCACATGACGCACCAGAGTGCATCTACTAACAAACCAGACTACATCACCTCACACACCATACTGTAACATATGACAACAGAATGCTTCATTTGAAACACCAGAGTGTATCACCTGGCAGAGAATGCATCACATTACACACCAAAGTGCATCACTGACACACCTGAGTACATCACTTTAAACACAAATATGCATCACATGAAACATCAAAATGCATCAACTGACAAACCAGAGTGCATTAATTAACACAAGAATTCTTCACCTACCATACCAAAATGCATCTCATGACACACCAGTGTGCATCACTTAACACACCACAGTGCATCAACTTACACAACACAAAGCGTCACCTAACAATCAAGAATGCACGTCATGTCACACCATATTTCATCATATAATATATCAGAGTGCAACACCTGACAATAGAGAATGCAATACAGAGCACACCAGAGTGCATCACCTGACACACCAGAGTACCTATCCTGACATAAGAGAGTGCATCACCTGAAAAGCAGCGTGAATCACTCAGCACACAAGAAAGCATCACTTGAAATACCAGAGTGCTTCAACAGACTCTCCAGAACACACTATATAGCACACCAGAGTGCATCATTTGATAACCAAAGTGCAACACCTGACAAACCAAAGTGCATCAACTGGCACACCAGAGTACATTACCTTACACTCCAGAGGGTATCACCTGACATTTCAGAAAGCATCCCATGACATGCTAGAATGCATCACCTAACATGCCGGAGTGCATCAACTACCACAAGAAATGCAAAACATGACACACCAGATGCATCGCCTGACACATCAAAGTGCTTCAACGTCCCACCAGAGTGCACCACCTGACACCAGAGTCCTTTATGTCACAACATAATGAATTCCAGACACTAGAGAACATCACCTAACACACCAGAATGTACCAGCTAAAACACCAGAGTGCATCGCCGTCACAGGAGTGCAAAACATAACACACCAGAGCGCATCACTTCAAAAACGGGAGTGCTTCACCTGACAACTCTCTGCATCACCTGCCACCAGAATACACCACATAACACAACAGAGAGCATCACTTGACAGTGACGCATTCACGGGCCGCCGAGGGTCGACCGCATAGGTTCGAATCCTGGTCACGGCAGTCGGTCCACAGTCAACCCAGCTGTTCATCCACCCCTAGGGCTTGGTCGATAAAATGGGTACATGGCTTAGGCTAGGGTATATATATCTATATAGCGTTAATGGGATGGCCTTGATTAGGGCCTCAGCTGCCCGTGCCATCTCAGCTAACATAAAAAAAAAAAAAAAAGGCCTAGGAACACCTCTCCAAGTCCATCTTCACTTGAGACAACTCCTGAATCAAATAATTCAGGGGGTAACATACATAAGCCTAATCCTCCTCCCTCCCCCTACCAGTAACATTCACTCCACCTCATCCCACTTTCTGCTAAGTTTTCATCAAATATCATCTAAAATGAGAAGTGTAGTGCAGTAAAACCTCTGTTACTGTAATTCCAGACAAAGAAATGTTCAAAACAATGTATGATTGTCAATAATGATTGAAAACCATTAAATATCCATAAACATTCAGAAAACAAATCAAAATTATTTCAAATCACAGGCACACTGAGTTTCACTAGTCATGGAGACTCTATTGCCAAGGCCACCCCTTTGAGGGAGTACCAATTGGAACAGGCATCAGAGATAGAGATAAATGGATATAGATAGGCACACTGCACCACAGCAATTGGTGTACTCACCATCTGATGTTTCGTAGCACTGTTGATTATTTACCATCTCCCATGTGCTTTCTGGCATGGTGTGTATCAATCTTGCACATTTTGTGAATTTTGTGCACCCTGAATTACTATTGTGCACAATCGCCCTTCACAAACATTGTTAACAATTGCCTGACAGGTTCTTGAAGCTGTCTATATCTCACACTAAGCACAAGAGGATTTGATTAACTGGGCCTGAACATGCAGGATGGTGAGAGATGTCCAAAGGCTAGAGTGAAATGGAACGAAGTGATAAACAAGGGTCAATGTGCTGTCCATGGACTGAGCCATGATATTTGAAGCAGTCAGGGAAACCATGAAAACGGCTGGTTGTAGACAGGGAGCTGTGGTTTCGGTGCATTACACATGAACGTTAGAGAAAGGATGTTAGTGTTTGCGGATTTTTTCCACTTTTCCTGACGATGCCTTGCATACGCAGAAAACAGTAATCAAGTATGAAAAAAGTGCTTACAAGCTTAGAAAAACTTACCTTTGTCTAGTCAGGGCCACAAAGTCAAATTCATCATCATCATCATCGTAATCATCTGATTCCACATATTTTCTACGAGAAGTACGTCTAAGGCTTCTACATCCACCACCATCACCACCATCACCACCATCAGCAATTTGTTTCTCAACCGTCTTATTCTTCTTTCTGGTTTCTCTGACCAAACTTTTTGGGGGAGTTCTTGTTTCAACAACCTGGAAAATATATCCAAACATTAAAATAATGAAAAACATCCATATTCTATAACCTAACTGCTTCTCCCACCTTAGCAAGGTAGATCAGGAGCAAAAAAAATTTACAGTCTAATTGTATTCATCAACTCTCAAAATGTCATGTATAATACACAAAAAAGTATTTCAAATATATGGGGTAATTATAAAGTCAACAAATGCAGTGAAAAGTTTATACCTGAAGAGTAATATATGTGTGCAAGTACGAAGGGATGAGGATGAATAATTTCTGGTGAGAGTGAGTCTGCCTTAAGGATAGTTACATCACGGTGGTTGTTTAGTCTGTTTATAGATAGGACAGATGGGGATACAAATGCAAGGGTTTTACACAGGGAGTTTGGCATACAGTATACTGAGGGGCTAATGGGAAGCGAATAAGTTGCAAACCGCAAATGACATGGGTATGGTGATTGACTTGAGACAACTCAGACGCTGGTGAAAAAGTCTTAGGGAGCGCGTGAAATGAACAAAACAAAAAAAATGTAAACAAAAGAAAGGTAACGAGATGCAGCAAGATGAGGCTCATTTGCCATAGCCATCCCACTGGAGAAGTTCCCAAAGGGAACAGGAGTCAGTGATATATATAGATAAAGTTGTTTTATGATTGGTGATCACCTGACAGAAGTGAAGTCCTTCAGATACCTTGGAGTGGACATTACAATGCATGGAATCATGGGGGTTGAAGTGAGTCGCACGGTAAATGAGAAGTCAAAGTTCCTGGTTGCATTAAAGAGCAAGAACATTAAGCAGAAGTAGTAGTAGTAGTAATAGTAGTAGAAATAGTAGGTAGTAGTTAGTAGGCAGCCAATGACCTGGGACGAATATTACTATTACTACCCGACTGGGTATTGGGAGGGTTAGAGACATCTGCTTAGTAAGCAAGCACTTTAGTGGTTGTCAAGCTGCACCCCTCTGACCCAAGAAGCTGTCTCTTCTTTCTGCCTTACTAACGTGTGGACTACTGGCATTCTCTCCACAAACATACGATCTCTTCTTGTCATATGTAACACTTGACAACACTTAACTCACGCAGCTCATTCTTCGTAACTAGGTTTTCCTGCATTGAGCACTATGTACTAGCCCTGCCTTTTGGCAAAATGGTAGGAGTAGTACACAGAGGTAGAAGGTAGGAAACATTTAGGCTGGAGCATTAGCCAGAAACATCAGGTAAAAGTAGTAGGTAGGACCATTAGATAGTAGTAGTCATAAGGAACATGAGGTAGGAGCCTCTGCAAAAACTGTGCTCGACTTGCCCTATGCAAGTGGCCTGTTAAGGGTGAGGCACTAAAGGTTAAGAAGCAGCACTGAAGTTCACTAGTTATGGAGACTGTTGTCATGGCCATCCCTTTGAGGGAGTTCCAATTGGAACTGGCATCATAGATATTGATAGATAGACAGTAGGTAGGAAAATTAGGAAGAAGCATTAGGTAGATGTAGTCTGTAGGAAAATAAGGTAGGAGCCTCTGCCAGAGTTCCCCTCTGCCAGTGGCCTAAGAAGGAGTGAGGCACTAAAGGATAATAAGCAGCACTGAAGTTCACTAGTTATGGAGGCTTTATTTGCCATGGCCACCACCTTGAGGGAGTTCCACTTGGGAACAGGAATCAGAGATAAAGATAGATAGATAGATAGACAGATAGATAGAGGGAAGGAAAGGTTAGAGTCTGTTTGGGTAACTATGGGTATGTTTAAAGGCACGGAAGTCCCAACACAATATGAATGAAGAGGGTGACTATGTTGGAAATAAAATGCTAAAGGATAATATGCGATGTGAACTAGGTTGATCGTGTAAGTGCTGACAGAATGAGATGCATGAGAGAGCTGACCATGGTGTGCTGATTTACTCAGACCTATGGACAGGATGAGCAAAGACTGCCTGACTAACAGGATCTACATGTCAGAAGTGGAGGGAATATGGAGAGAGGAGGAGAACAAAAAGGATATGGAAGGATGGAATAAAAAAAGAGCTTTAAGGTACTGAGACCTGAATATTCAAAACGGTCTGTGGAGCTTGAATGTGGATGGTAAGCCCTAGTATCAGTTAATTATACATGAAAGCATAGAGTGGATGTGTGTAAATGAAGCTGTTGTTCATATGTTCCTGATGCTACCTCGCTTAAGTGGGAGAAGCAATAACATATATCAAAAAATTAACATCATATCACTATCCTAACAGTAAAGTCATGAAAAAGAGTATCGAATTGGTACAAGAGACTTATTAGGAAATAGTTTTCTTGGAAAAAGACTTTCTCAAAGGGCATCAAGGTCCAAACTATCTACATTCAAAAGAACATTCCTCACAAAATACAGGATACCTCTTTTAACCAACATGTTATTCAACAGTTTCTCCACCTCTTAAATACAAGTTACAAGGACAACTTCTTATCATGAAAAAACAAAAACAAAACTAAATCATGGTGGAATACTTGCCATTTCCTGTTCAATTTGTGACTGGAATCTGCTTTTGGCAGTGCAGATAATTTTAGAATTTTTTGATCCCCTCTTAGTTTTTGTATTACTGCAGTCCACACATGTCCAATCTTTCCTGAAAATAAATAAAATAATGAGTGAGAAACACATCTCTAAACTCTATGGGTTTCGTATGGAAATAAATAAGCAAACTATCCAGACTATCATATTTTGCAGCTGGGAAGGTATGAGAATAGATATCTTTAGTTTAGCACATATGAGAAGCTAACTGGGAGGTTGCAAAATAATAGAGATGGTTAACTGGAATGAAAGATTTCTCTCCAGCTGGCGTCCTGATATTCTCACCTGCAGCACTGCTGTACACTCTAAGGTCTTACTGCATTGCATTCTGATGATAAACAAATTAAATTGGGAGAATAGCCTTTGAAAGATTTTCTGGCATATAAGCAGAATGGTATTTAAGCAATGAAGCAACTAAGTGACATTACCATCAAGAGAATAATTTTGTATAAATATTTCCTTTTTAAGTAAATATGTTCCATTAATACATCATACTTCTCATATGCACATCACTGTCTGCCTTCAATTAAGTCCATAATCACTAATGAATAAACATCTCTTAAAATGAATGACTGTGGTCTAAGTATTTCTAATCAGGGTTCCAAGTTATGTTCAGGAATCTACCTACAGTGTAATACTCAGCACTGCAACAAAAATATCCATGGGAAATTTGAGATTTTACTTTGGGTCAAATTATGGGGAGGAAGTTTTCAGGGGTGAAGTAGCAGACAGAAGACTTTCCCTGAGACCACTTGCCTTACAAATGAAACCAGCAGACTTTATGTGTTTGCAATGATAAATCTGAATGTTTCTTAATCTAACATAACTCTATCCTTAACCAATTTACTCACTGCATTTGTCTATTTCTTCCACAATCTACCTCTTCTCCTTGTACCTGCAACTGTATTACCCTATATCACCTTGGCCAAGTTTTCATCAGCTATCTTAATCTTAAAAGACGTTCATCTATGCACCACCTTTCCAACAATTTCCTCCATCAAATTTCCTTCTCTTATCTACATTCTTTATCTCTTTTACAATTCCCAATACATTACATAATCCATCTTTACTGCTTTAACTTTTAATTTAACTCTGTAGCTGTATCTTACCTATGCCATCTGGTATGTCTTGAGAGACATCTCACCAAACTAAATTTCATTAGTCATGCCTTCCAAATCATTCTCTCCAAATGTCCACGTCAAAAAAAATGTATCTTTTTAAGTTGAAACTAACCTGGCCCGTGTCTGGAGTGGTGGATCATGGCACTCAGAATGATAAGCAGCAGGGCATTTACAACAAAAGATTAAGCCTAAGCCACGTTCACATACTCTACACAACTTCTCTTTTTCACAAGTACTGGTATCTTCAGCATCCTCATTTTGCTGAAATGAAAAATTGTATTAAGTATTCTCTAATCATCTAATCTAGTGATTAAATTTCAATAAAAACATACTACTAGATAATTCACATGGACAAATCTATCTTCATTTAATAATTCTTTGCAATTTCCCACATTAGCAATGTTAGGCTCAGACTAAAACAAGTCTCATTTGCTCACATCCACTCTCTATCTGGCATGTATTATGCAGTGAAACCAAAGCCCCCAACCACAGTTAAGCTTTACAAACCATTCTGTGGTTTACCTCTCTACTTCACATGCCTTAGTTTAGTCCAATGAGAGAACACTGCCTCCAGTATACCATATCGCCTCCAGAATGTTCAGGCCTCTTTCTCTCTATCCCACCATCTCCTCAGTCTACCCCTTAACCCTACTCTCTTCAATTCTGACATGTATATCATCTTAGCCAGTTTCTCTGCTCATCCTCTCTATATGTCCAAATCACTTCAACACACCGTGGTGTGCAGTGTAACTCACACAGCACTTTTACCAATAAACCTCTCTTACACAGTTTTTTACATGTTTATCATTTCCTGCATTATCGAGGTAGCACCAAGAACAGACAAACAAATGGCCTCAATCACTCACATCCTCTCTCTAGCTGTCATGTAAAATGCAGCGAAACCTGAGCCTCCAGAAAAACAATAATAATAATAAGAAATAGCTTCAGTGCATTACACAACACAGAAAATATATGTGAGTAAATGAGGCCAATTCTTCATCTCTTCCTGGCACTACTTTACTAACATGGGAAACTGCATATAAGAATGAAAAAATGTTCTCTTTTTAATACTTAGTTACCTCCCACTTTTTCAAAGTAGCATCAGGAAGAAACTAAGTATGTCCACAATCAATCATGTCCAGTTTCAATCATTCATACAGAAAAAACAAAAATGGAATTTTTTCATGCTTCTTACCTTAAGTCTCTCTAAACGACTACTTTTCTTCGGATGACAGGCAAGGCACAACCAAGGGT
>JAUUDW010128586.1:0-15271 GCA_032361385.1 Panulirus guttatus | reverse complement strand
ATTCCCGCAAGAATAACCTCTGTTATGCGTTTGGCAGAGACAGAAGCATCACCACATAAGAGACAGTAATTTACCCATGGAAAGTCAGAAAAGGAGTTACGTAAATTATTCCAGTCAGCTTTGTTCAGGTGCCAGTATTTACGCTTAGAAAGGGTTGGTGGAGGGGGAGATGCCGTTAGAATAGATACATTTATGAGAGTATGATCAGATGAATCAATTGGGGGCGAGATTGTGCATTTACAGCGAGATCAACTAGAAGTGAAAAACATATCCAGAATATTAGGAGAATGGTCGTAGCGGTCAGGTATATGGGTAGGGTGGGAGATTATTTCCTCTAAATCATTGAGAATGGAGAACGTGAGGGCTTCGATCCCTCCACTATCCGTATGGCAGGAATTCAACCATTCCCTATGGTGAACGTTGAAATCCCGAGGCAGAGGATCTGGGAGTGGACTAGGCAGGGAATGGACCCATGGAAGCGGAAGTGAGTCATAGGGTGGGGGAGGGGGCGATGGTTTTGGGAGCGATGAAGAATGTGTGGAAAGAGAGAACGTTATCTCGGAGAACAAAAATGGGTATGATTGAAGGAATTGTAGTGCCAACAAAATTATATTGTTGTGAGGCATTGGCTATAGATAGAGTTGTACAGAGGAGGGTGGATGTGTTGGAAATGAAATGTTTAAGGACAATATGTGGTGTGAGATGGTTTGATCGAGAAAGTAACGTAAGGGTTAGAGAGATGTTTGGTATAAAATGAGTTTCGTTGAGGAGCAGAAGAGAGTGTGTTGAAATAGTTTGGACATATGCAACGAATGAGTGAGGAAAGGTTGACAAAGAGGATTTGTATGTCAGAGGTGGAGGGTACAAGGAGAAACGGGGAGCCAAATTAAAGGTGGAAGAAAGGAATGATAGGGATCTTCAGAAGTCGAGGCCTGAACATGCAGGAAAGTGAAAGGCATGCACGGAATAGAGTGAAATGTATATTGGGGTCGACCTACTGTCCACGGACAGAACCAAGGCATGAGAAACGTATGGGATAAACCTTGGAAAGGTCTGAGGGTATATATGTGGATAGGGGGTTGTGGTTTCGGTGTATTGTACACGACAGTTAGAGAATGAGTGTGAAAGAATATGGTTTTTCGTTTGTTTTCTGGCGCTATCTCACCGACGCAGAAGTTGGTGATGAAATATCCTTTGGGGCAGTATGGCGTCAGGAATGGATGGGGGTGAGCAAATATATATATGGACTTTACTATATGTGTATATGCAAGTGTATGTGTATGCTTTTTTATGTTGAAGGCTCTAGTCACGGACAGAAGTCCACATCAAGGCCGGGTCCTAATTGAAATATAGAGAGAATTGAGAAGGGGGAAAAAACAGACAGGTAAAGTATTTACAATTTTTTCAGAATTAAAAGACATGTCTTTTGAAATGAGCCAGGTCATAGTTATTGGGAAAGATATGAAAAGGTAGAGAGTTTCAAAGTTCCAAAACGGCACAACCTTGACTTGCCGATGGCCACGCAATAATCATGTGACGCAGCAGCTTGCCGAGTATTCCGTGGTCTAGCTAGTGGTAGGGGCACACAAGCAGCCAGCCCTTGTGAGCAAAAGCCAAAGTGATACCTAGAGAAAAGGGAAAGTGAACCAACATTGCAGCGTCGGGCAAGTGGGTCAAGTTTGGAAGTTAGCCTGGGACCGTTTATAAGTTGGATCGCTTTCGACTCAACTCTGTCAAGTAAGGAAACAGAGCTAAAACCACTCCAAATGTGGGAGCAGTACTCCATACAAGGACGAGTCAATCCCTTGTATAAACGGAGCAACTGTTCAGGAGAGAAAAAAGTACGACATCTAAACAGGACACCCAGTTTCTTAGAGGCAGCCATACCTATTCCCATAATGTGGGGTTTCCAAGAAAGACTGGATGTTACAGTAATACCAAGTAAGTTCAACGAGTCAAGCGGTGGAATTACAGAACCGTCAAATGAGATACGAGAGTTGTGAGGAGTTTTCGATAAAGAAATAGGTAGAAATTGGGTCTTGGAGGCATTAAACTTAACTAGATTTTGTGTACCCCACTGAGATAAAAAATTCCTTTTGCCATTAGCAACATTAGCAAGGTAGAACTAGGAACAGATGAAAAAATTAGCCTCATAAACTCTCCTCCTCCTCCTAGCTTTCTAGCTGTCACGTATAATATACCAAAACCTTAGCTCCCTGTCCACAACTAGACCTCACAGGTTATTTCTTTGTCTGTTCCTGGTACTACCTCACAGTTGCCTGTTACTGTGACCAAGCACGATTACATTAATAAAATATGATTAGGGGTAAGCTTTGAAATGAGAATGACAATGTAAAAAGCAAGTTTTAAGCCAGTTGGATAATGAGGTTTACATTTCTTTTCAGGGTTTACTTGCAGGTGTGAAGGCCTCTTCTGCTCAGTGCATCGTTACAGCAACGAACACCACTGCACATTTGATTACCGTGAACTTGGAGCGGAGGAGATCAGGCGGAACAACCCAGTTATCAAGGGTGAAAAGATCCAAAAGATATGAAGACACTATTAGATGGCCAACAGTTGAGCCCCACCTCACCCCAGCTTAGGTCGCAAACCACGAAGGAAGAAGGGATAGAAAAGGTTCTTTGGATGACGTGGATGATAAACTGTATTTCATGGTCGTGTAAAGATACAACACGTTTTGATTTTTCCTTGTTCTTCTATGAATATATTTGGAAATAGGCATATTTGTATACTGGGGTTACTACTGTTTTGACAGACTCTGTCTACAGTGATCATGCTGGAATTTTGAGTTGTGTTGGTTGGCTCTGCTGTGTTGTGTATTTGTGTCTGCGTGGGGGGCTGTAGAAACTGTTGCTGGAGGTCCCGCCACATGTGTCTAGCATTACCTCATGTCACCGCTATCATCATTTCACTTCATTTATATCATATGAATCACTCACTGACCACCATCATCACATCCATCAAACATCTTCATCCTTCATATAGCATCAACTCATCACATGTCGTATAGTATGTAGGGAAAACTTACCTGACGGATGCCTTGGCACAAGGTCTTGTTGGGCTAAACTCATAAACTGCGTCCTTGAAAAAAAAAATGTGGCGTTCTTGAAGGGCAGATCCACTCCATGAAGTGTACTTGTTTTGGTTAAATAATGAAAAGAAAAACTCTGAACCTGTACAATATGTAATGCCCACTTCTGACCTTCACGGCCACTTGCTGCAAATATTTACTGATCCGGACATCGCCCTCCTGGGTCAACAGATGGCCTTAATTCTCCCAACTACACCATCTCTCCACCCACTACCTGTGCAGGCCATAGAAACAGAAGCATGCTCAGGCTGGTTACAAGTTTGTGTGCGAACTTGGTGCAGCCTCCACCAAGTCTGTTGGCCCAGTCGAAGTGATGCCTTACTGTAAGTGACATGTGAGCCAAGGATTCATTGATCCCATGTTATTATGCACTTGGACTTAACATATAGTTGGGCTTTCATGCCTTTTGTACCAAGCGTATTAAATTAATAATTACTGCAACATTTGTAGTGGCTATGAGAAATGGAAAAAAAAATGAGGTAGCCTTGTTTGTATGTGTGTGTATGAATGATAACTTACCTCTAGGGCAATTGTGTTAGCATGTGTGCTATTACTCTTATTATAACTTCAAACTTAAAAAAACCGCTCACTTACCACTTGGGATTCTTATGGGGAAAATGCCTCTTGTAGGAACTTGTCCTTATATCACTGTCATTATATTGATTGAGCTCTGGGGGTTTTCTTGGTTTATAATCCTCAATACAAGCTCTGTGCATCATTATCTTACACTTGATATGCACCTCAAACTGATGGAGTGAAATTATTTGATTTTTTGTAAGAAGCGTTTCTCTTGTTTGTGTTTTATTGCCGTAGTTGGTGCTTATACAGAGTAGAAAACGTATTGAAGATCACAGTTTTTAATGAAAATAAAGGTAACTGGCAAGCTCCTTACAAATGTTGTTGTGATGCCCTATGAAAGCCACGCCATGTTTGCTCCTTCCATTTTAGTGTTTAGTTTTATGCCAGTCCAATGGCATCTTGTTTGTGAGGAGTTTGTTTCTTTGCTTTATAACTATTCCCTCTTGATTACCATTATTATCAATAGTCATTGTTACTATATACGATTTGTAGTCAAATATGTCCTGGTGTGCTCAAATAAATGGGTACAGCTAACTTAAAACTGTGTTGTGTACATCTTTTTCCTTTGTATTTACATGCTTTTAAATCATAATTTTGTTCAGTTAATGAATGCAGTTAGAATAAATATTATATGAAATTAGGACTACAAATTATATGGGCATTTATCATAAAATGTTGTTTATGAAAAAAATGTGGAACAAGCAACTTGTAATAATGTAAGCTTTAGGGCTACTGAATAAGGTGTTGATAAATTATTAATGCCAATTCATGTATCCAAAGGAAATGTGCCCTAAGCACTGGTTACAGTACTTAAAACTTAATGTTAACAGTTCAACTGACTTAATATGCTGTACTTGAAAAAATAAATGTTTGAAATTATTCGCAGGTAAAACTGAAAGTGGATGGAGAGAGATTGGCGATTATTGGTGCTTATTCACCTGGCCATGAGCATAAAGATCATGAGAGGCAAGTGTTCTTGGGGTAGATGAGTAAGTCTGTCAGCAGTTTTGGTGCACGAGAACGGGTATTAGTGATGGGTGATTTAAATGCAAAGATTTGTAGAGGTTTTCGAAAAAGGGAACAGTGTCAGGGAGAAGAGAGTAAGTGAGCTTTGAAAGAGATTGAGTGTAGAATGGCAAAAGTTGAGAGCAAATGAAGTGAGGGGGAGTGGGTGAGGAATAAGAAGTATTTAGGGAGGCAGTTATGGCATATGCAATAGATGCATGTGGCATGCAAAACATGAGCAGATTACAGAGGGTAGTGAGTGGTGGGATGAAGAGGCATTTGGGGAGTACGTATAAGGAAGGAGTGTAAATGATTGGGAGATTTATAAAAGAAAGTGGCAGGAGGTCAAAAGGATGGTGCAGGGGTTGAAAAAAGGCAAATGAGAGTAGGGGTGAGAGAATCATTAAACTTTAGGGAGAATAAAAGATGTTTTGGAAGTAGGTAAATAATATACGAGAAATGGGAACATCAGTGAAGGGAGCAAAAGGGAAAGTGATAAGAGGTAGTGAAGGAGTGAGTATTTTGATGGACTGTTAAGAGTTTGATGACAGAGTGGCAGATGAAGGTGTTTTCGTTAGGTTGGTATGCTAAGTGAGAGAGTCTTGGAGAGTGGTTTAAAGAGAGAAGAGGTGGTGAAAGCTTTGCAAAAGATGAAATGCTGTAAGGCAGCAGGAGTCTCTGGTATTGTAGTTGAAAGGATATTCACTGTATGCATGGATCATGATAAAGTGCCTGAGGATTCACAACGCATGTAGAGTGCCACTGTATTACGGCAAAGGGGATAAAGGTGAGTGTTCTAACTACAGAGGCATAAGTTTGTTGAGTATACTAGGTAAACTGTATGAGAGGGCGAAGGCATGTACATAGCATGAGATTGAGGAGTAGTAGTGTGGTTTCAGAAGTGACAGAGGATGTGTGGATCAGGAGTTTGCTTTGGAGAATGTGTGAGAGAAATACTTTGAAAAACAGATAGAGGATGTTTGGATCAGGTGTTTGCTTTGGAGAATGTGTGAGAAATACTTAGAAAAACAGATGGATCAGGAGAAGGCACATGATAGGGTTGATAGAGATGCTTTGTGGAAGGTCTTAAGAATATATGGTGTGGGAGGCAAGCTGCTGGAAGCAATTATGAGTATTTATTAAGGGTGTAAGGTGTGTGTATGAGTAGGAAGAGAGGTGAGTGAATGGTTCCAAGTGAAGGTTGGTCTGTGATGGGTGTGTGATGTCACCTTGGTTGTTTAATTTGTCTATGGATGGGGTGGTTTGGAAGGTAAATGCAAGACTCTTGGGGAAAGGGCCTGGGAAGTGAGTCTGTTTCTGTTTGCCGATGATACAATACTGGTGGCTGATTCGTGAAAAACTGCAGAAGTTGGTGACTGAGTTTGATAATGAGTCCTTGCAAGGAGAAAGTTGAGAGTAAATGTGAATAAAAGGTTATTAGGGTCAGTTAGTTGGGATGTAAGTTTGAAAGGAGAAAAATTGCAAGGAGCAAGTGAAGTGTGTTAGATATCTGGGAGAGGACTTCGCAGTGAATGGAACCATGAAAGCTGAAGTCAGTCATAGGTTGGGGGAGGGGGGCAAAGGTTCTGGAAGCAATGAAGAATGTGTAGAGAGAACATTCTCAACAAGCAAAAGTGGGTATGTTTGAAGGAATGGTAGTTCCAACAATATTATATGGTTAAGGGTGCGTCCACACGGTCAAACAATGTCCGTCGGACAAACACTGTTACCAGTTAACAATGGAAAGTGGAAAGGCTTGCTGATGACCTCAGAAGCGAGCCCTAGAGGTGTACCGGACACTACCCATGTTCGTAGTATCGGAACTTCGGACTCTGTCTGGTGGGACAGAGGCGTGGAAGTATACGATACTGCCAGGCACACAATGAACAAAGTTACTTGGTCACTAGATTTTCAGCTTCGAACATTGTCTGCCGGTCTTTGCCTGGTGAACAGAGTAGAAACTGTGGTATACAACTTCATATGGTACCACTGTTTGCTGCCATATCAACCTCCCTCGTTTTGACGCTTACAACATCATCCTGCTTCGCCTTATGATATGGTAACAGTGTTTGTCCAACGGACACTGTTCGACCGTGTGGACGCAGCCTAAGAGGCATGAGCTGTTGATAGGGTTGTTTAAAGGAGGGTGGAAGTTTCCAGAATGTTTGAGGATAGTATGTTTAATCTAGTAAGTACAGAGATTAAAGGGTAAGAGAGAGGTGTGGTAGCAAAAAGCGTGGTTGATAGAGTAGAAAAGGGTGTGCTGAAATGGTTTGGACATATAGATAGAATAAATGAGGAAAGGTTGACAAAGAGGATATATATATCAGAAGTGGAGGGAACATGGAGAGCCGGGAGACCAAATTGGAGGTGGAAGGATGGAGTGAAGAAGACTTTGAGGGATTAGGGCCTGAACGTGTGGGAGGGTGAAAGGTGTGCATGGAATATAGTGAATTGGAATGATGTGGTATACTGGGGTCAATATGGCATCAATGGACTGAACCAGGGCATGTGAACCGTCCTGGGTAAACCATGAAAAGGTTTATGGGGCCAGGATGTAGATGGGTGAGCTGTGGTTTCTGTGCATTACACATGACAGCTCATGTAAGGATGTGAATGGATGTGGCCTTTCTTCGTTTATTTCCTAGTGCTACCTCGATGAAGCAGGGGGTGGCCCCAGGAATGGACGAAGGCGAACAAGTATGAATGCGTACATTTGTATCTATGTATATGTATGTATATGTACATATATGTATATGAATGTGCATTTGTGGATGTGTCTTTCTTTGTCTGTGTCCCGTCACTACCTCGCTAATGTGGGAAATGGCAATCAAGAAAAAAGATACTTGTGTGTTCATGGATAAGCTTGATTGATTGGGGTTTTAGAACAACATATAATACAGTTTGGGAGTGAAAAGGCTATCTCATATTGCAGTCCTGATGGCAGAGGAGATAATTCTGGGGAAGGTGGTTTCATATTAATGGGAATGGAGTGCATTTGACAGCTTAATGGATTCAAATACTGCATGTGACCTAAATAAATGAATATTTGAAGTGTTCAAACGAAGTGCTTAGTGCATGGTGGCTTATGTAAAGCTCCATTTAGAGTATAGTAATGCTGGAAATGAGAGTGTGAATTTTTGTTGGCCATAAAAGATGTCTCAACAAGAGAAAAAGCTAGCTGTCACTATGTGTACTGTAAAATTAGTTTATCAAAAATATATTAGAAAACTGGAAGTAAGAATAAAAATTGTTATATCCACTGTGTCATCACCACAGAGTACAATGACTCATATAGAGGGAATGAAAGTGTTTGCCAAATTTAAGTAAGTAACAGGTATGGCAAACATTTTCAAGTATTTGTTCATTTATACACATCATAATGCAGATGGTAGGATAATGAAACCTTTGATTACTGGTCAGCAGGATGAAGACTGACAAGCATTTGGATTGGGATGGAACTGTCAGACCATTTTCTTTTAAATGAAATTTTCTGACCATTTTTTAAACAACTTAGAGTGCCATGTAGTGGTAGTGGAAAACTGAAGCAGCAAGGTGTGAATGTTTGGAGACAGAGAACTTATCAAGTGATAAACATGAAGTCTACTTGAGAATGTATAAATAAACGAGATCACTAAATTTAGCAGTATGAATATTGCTGGTTTGCTGTTTACAGTGTTACCTAGGTAGTTTCAGGAACATGATTCACCTCCCAGGCCCTCCACCCCAACAGACTGCATTTCTGCTCCTCCCCCGCACCCTTGCATTTACCTCTCTCACCACCCCATCCATAAACATAGAGCCATGATGACATACATCCCTGCTGTAAACCTACCCTAACCTGGAACCACCTGCTCTGCTCTCTAAATATCCGCACACATGCATTATTCTACAGATAACTCCTGACTGCTTCTAGTAGATTTCCTCCAACACCATATATTTTGTAACCTTCGACAAAGCACCTCCATCATATGCTTTCCCAGAAACATTAATGCCACATAAAAATCCTCCAGTTTCTTTAAATACTTCTCGCATATACTTCAAAGCAAACAACTACCCCATACAGCCTCTACTAATCGAGACAATATTTCTCTCCAACCTCTCACTCTGGTCATGTAACCACCCTCCAAATCAAAACTCTTCCATACAACTTACAAGGTACTCTCCACAAATTTGTACCTCTGTAACTTGAACACTTGCCTTTACCCCCTTAACAGTCCTCGGGCACCTCACTATACAAACATACGTTGAAAATCCTAACTAATCACTCAACAACATAGTCACCAGCAATACCATTCACTCCATCCGTCTTGCTACATTTCATCTTACAAATAGCTGACATCAAACCACTTGCCATGACTTGCTTTGTATATCTTCCCAATCCAGATACGCTACATGTGCCACTCTAACGTCAAACACATGCAGCAGTCTTTCAGATTACTAGCTCCACCTCCTCTTAGCTTCATATATGTCTGTTACCACTTACCCATATGCCCCTTTCACTGATGTTCTTATTTGTTTTCTTGCTTTTACTACTATTAACTTCCAAAACATTTTCTTGTTCTCTTGCTTTTATTACTATTAACTTCCAAAACATTTCCTTGTTCTCTCAAGTTTCCTGAAACTTGCTAACCCCAACCCTCCTTTTCCCTCTTTTTCATCCCTTGCATCTCCCTCCTGACCTGCCACTTTCTCTTGTATATCTTGCATTCCTTTCCTGTAAGTAATGCGCATTAAACTTTTTTACATCCTTTTTCATTCCGTCACACTTTTTTTTGCACCTGGCCATGTACAGTATGCTACACGCTTCTCTCACTTATGCCAGTACAACTTTCATAAATACTCACTATCTCAGGTTTGTTTACTCTAACCTGGACTATAGCACAAAGTATGCTGCTTTAGAAAAAAAAAATCATATAGCACTTACAGGGTATATAGGGGACTTGTAGGAAAAGTAGGACAGTATACTTAAATGAGTGAGTGCATGACTGTCGTATCATATGCAGTCCCAGAAGAATGCTTCAGAGATGATGATAGAATCATGAAAATATTCAGTTGATGGCTGCAAATTTTAAGAATTTCTTACATAAACGGGAGGATAAGGGAAGATTTTAGAGTATGGGGAATACAACAGATGTACGTAAAGACAATAATGAGAATGAGGGGATTTAAAATCTAGTTGGGATGATGATGTGCTAAGGGCAATCTTGGAAAAAATATCTAACAAACATTGTTGCAAAAGTTTAGGAATGGTGACAACAGGTAATTAGCAGAGGAAAACCAACGAAGAAAATGACAACAAATAATAGTAAAAAATGGCACAGTTTTGGACTAAACTGAGTAAATAGAATTTATTGTAGTAGTAGTATAAGGTTGAGAAGGTATTGTTAAGAAAGAGAAAATGTTAAATCCAGGTGGCATGAAAACATTCATCATTATTGGAAAAGTTAAAATGCACATTAGCTAAACCGTTGTAGGTATAAAGGCTTTATATTAAACTCTGATGGTGTAAGGAGCAGACAGAAAATACTTTTCTGAATATTGGAGAAGCTATAGTGACTATTACATCTAGAATGAGGTGGACTAGGTAGTAATGGGTTACAACTCAAAGAAAACTATGAATAGGTATTAGGATAAAAAGAAATATTTGTAAGGTAAAAGGAGTGAACCAGGTAAGTAAAGTGGTTATATCAACCCAGAATTAGCATAAAATACCACCATCTAGTTTTTGCTAATCAACATCATTCACTATCCCATACATTAAGAATTAAACTCCCATACATTTGACTACTCTAACTTCAGTTAGACCCTAACCATTTTGAACAAAAACCTAAGTGGAGAAGGGCAATACAAAATTCCTAGAATAGCAATAGGCTGCATTAACCCTTAAACTGTGTAACTAATATAAAGAGAGACTTCTGTGCATGAAAAAAAAAATCAGGATAAATATTTCCCATTACAGAAATTTTTTTTAATCATACGCTGTTGTCTTGCTTGATTATCGCAAGGCCATTGGCAGCTTGGGTGGACTTTTGATAACTCTTTCCCTACACCTCAAAGATTTGAAACACCCTACCCTCTTATGTCTTTCTCAATAACTATGACCTGGCACATTTTTAAGACATGGTTTTTCACTTCCTCTTAAATTAGTTAATAGTTTCCCTTGCCTCCTCTTTTCCCTATTCATTAATCACTCTTGTATTTCAATTAAGACCCAGCTTTGATGTGGAATTCTGTTCATGACTGGAGCCTCCATGGGGAAAAAAAAAGCAGAGGAAAGAACCTTTAAAAAGTGCAAACTCCTCTATATTAGTGTGGTATGGTTTTGAATGGACTTGTGTTGAGGCCAGGGAGGGTTGAATATTTTTTGTCCATGTAATTTTATGTAAATAGATGTTAATGTATATATATATAGCAAAGCACAGTGCATAGTTTTATTACTTATTAGGCATTAATTTATAATATATTTAGTAACCATACTATATACATATGTATTTTCTATGTAGTTTTACATACTTTTTTACAGAAAATACAAGAAGATTGGACAAATACTTAATCTTTATCATGTACTCAGTAATACTAACAATTATTTTATCACCACATCACCATAATATAACCAGTAATTGTTTATTTTAAAACTAGATTTTCATTAGTTGGTATTTGGTATATGGTTGACTGAGGTTAACTGATATTCTTTCCAGCTGTTGTGGGAGAGTGCTAGTGAAACCAATGGAAAAGTGGTGGGATCAAACTTTTGCTGGGAATTCGAAACGGCATGGGAACCAGTAAATCGGCTGACAATAACATCAGTGAACTAGGCTGGGTTGAATCATTCACATGTATACTACTTTTTCCTGGAATCTACTCGTCGTCCTAACCACCTATCCAACTGTATAATAAACCGCCCTCTATAGGAAAGAGAGAATAAAAGCTATACTGTACCCCCATACTTCATCATCAGCATCAAGAAAGAAGAGATATACCTTAGATTTTATGAGCAGAATAATGGATAATAATGTTAACTAATTTATAAGCTATACACAACTTGGAAGCCCAAAAGAATACCAAATTACATGGGATATTGAAAGGTGTCGAAGTATAGCATTCCTTCTACATCAGCAATTGCCATTTTAAGACTTCTTTATAGAGAGAATTCGTCATACTTTGTTGCCCATTGTCACTTAATGCTTGGTTTGCAAGGTGACAGCAGTGGTTTGCGGTACAGCCTACAACGTGCCACCAGACTTTCAAATGTCACTATTTTTAATTCCCAACGGATGTGTGCACGTTTATCCCTGAAGGTAGCTAGCTACCTAACAAAACAGCTGGAAAAATATCGCACATCAAGGCTAACCATAAATAAGAGAGTAATTGTGTCAAGTGGAAGGGAAGCCAGACTTATGCAGTCAATATTTTAAGTTAATTTTATAAGAGAAGTAATATTTCTTGTATTAGTTTAAATTTTGATGAAACGGGGGTTCTTTTTCATTTTTACATGTATATAATGTGTGTGTAGATAAGTAAAATTCTATAATTCATATTCAATTTTTTTCATACATATTAACCATTTCCCATGTTAGAAACAGCACCAGGAACAGACGAAGAAATGGCCTCATTCACTAAAATGTGCAAAATATACATATAACATATAAATAATAACAGATAGAAAGACATCCATTCTAAGTGTATGAGGAGGTAACACACCCAAAAAACATAATCATTGTATTATCAACAGCAAGGGCTCTCAGCAGTTAACTCAGTACCCTCCCCCCCACACCAAGATGGAGGAAAGTATTAATCTTTTTGGGGTATTTTCCTCAAAAGCATATGAGAGTCATTCTGTACTATTTATAATTTTTCTTACTGGATGTGCATTATTTCAGACATATGCCACACTTTAAGGGTTAATGGAAACTGCAATATTACCATGGAACATGTCCTAAGAGAATGCCAAAAATATAGGTCTGTCTGTCAAGTATGAATTACCATAAACATTAAAGGAAGAAATTGAAACTGAATTGGAGAAAGTTTTGACCATAATGTAGAGTACATTGATGCATTTAAAGGTATTAAATATATTATACATGCTAAAAGGTGTTGAATAACATGTTCTAGTGTTCTATAAATTCTGCAAAATCAGATGAAATAAACTCGAGAAAATTATTGGTACCTAATGTCTGAGCTGGGCATCATCCTTTAGGAAACTAATACACCACAGGTTTTTCATATCTCAAAGCCCTAATTTTTAGCAATTACCTGATACCAAGCACTCGTCTGCTCAACACAGGAGTTGTTCAGGTATGTTGACTTTCCACAATCGACCAAGTAAGGTAGCACCTTCAAAAAGGGTTAAACAAAATATTGAGAACATGGAAAGAAGGAAACTGAAAACTGATGCTAAAGAATATGAAAGCATTTTAACAGGATTAAAATGAATATATGGTTGTGAGAACATCACAACTTTCACAGAGGAATATGTGAAATGGTTGTGGCTAAATGGTCGAATGTGAGATAAACTTGAAATTTCTGATGTCTGTAGTGTTAAAAGAACATGCAAATATTGGATGCTGAGATATAAGAGCGATGGATGGTAGGAGAATTGGAGAAGACACGAGTCGGGAAATTATGTAATAGAGCTTTTAAGAGATAATTCAACTTATCTTCATGTAAGAAAATGAAGCATGAGTGTAAAGGAATAGTAGTGTGAATGCAGACTTAGAGAGCCAGATTTCCCGAAGATGCGCATGTCAGAAATTATGTCGTCAGACTGTGAGGTGAAGCAGGTATGGGGGCTATTGTGAGGTGGTGAATGGTATTTTTGTGACATTAGGCATATGGAGAAAACAGATGAAAGAATAATGACTGTGTAAATGATTGAGGTGAATGGAGCGGGTGGAAGGGGAAGACAAAAAGTGAGAATGAAGGAGAAAAGGAATACGATGAAAAGTTGAACCATACTGGAGCTTAAATAAACAAGGGCATAAAAGTCATGAATTAATGGATTAAATTCTGCTTGCGCCACTTACTTTATAGTCGTAGATGGCGGTTGGGACATTGGTCTTTCTCCAGAGTTTAAAAGCAAACCGAGATGACTTTTCCATGTAATATGATTCAGGGATAAATATTAAGCACTGAGACTATTACATTCAAAAGCTAAGACGGGTGATGACAGCCAAGAATAAATATTTAATAGTATCAAAAATAAAAAAAACGAAACTACGTTTTCGAACCTGATCACTCTTGCAAGACGCGAATAGTATCCAACTCGCTCATCATCGAACCCGATCCTCTATATTAGGCTGTATGCATTACAGTATAGAGGAAGTAAGTCTCTTATAACTACACCTACCCAAAGCAACGGGGATGAATATATATTCTTGTAAATAGTTTTAGAAGGGATTCATATTCCATGCAAATTAAAATCCTTTGTTTTTTTATTTTCGTCAGCTTTTTCGTTAGCCGTGGCGGTTAATTTCTTCCCTCAACTGGGAGAGTTTGGCCTTTTGGTCATAAAAAGCTTCCACGAATAATCATACAGCTTATTAGGCACGGTGTAATGTGTAATGCATTATTTTACCTTTCTTATTCAAGATTAACCCCACATCTTCCTTCATACATCTCCCCACTATCGAGCATTTTACACTTTGGCAGCTCAATATCGGCAGTCTTCTCTCAAAACCTCACTCTAGTGATCATTATTAAGTAATCAAACGTATACATGTTTTCTGATTATCTTTTAGGAAAAAACAAAGCTTAACGGATGATGCATAATTCCATTGGGCTTTTTGTAGCCTGGCTTTGTTTCAGTGAGCGGTGAAGACATTCCAATATATATAAACTACGGCGGGAGCTCCTACCATCTTGGTGGCTGACTCTTATTTAATGTCATTCGGTCCACTATTTTCAGTAAGGAATATCTTACCGAAAAAATTAAAGAACGGACGACAGTTTAAATAGCTTAAGCTCACAGAGTCTTTGGCTGGGTTAGCTAAAGCCAGACAAATGTTATTTACCAACGGTCATGAGACATTCTTCACGGTAACAAAGCTGTAATTTTCAACTAAGAATTTACACCTTAATGAAACTTTGCATGGATGTTAATGTCTACTGCAATACAGATGAAAGTAAATAGGATGACATAGTCAGTAGACTGCACAGCGTAAATTACTGGGAAAAATTATCCCATGCAAAGCAAGTGGACCAATATAAAAACAAACGATAATTATACAGCCTATATAGAATGTATAATTTTTACATAATAAACATTCATGCTTCTATATATCATCCTCCTGCCAAAGGATTCCTTTCTATGGGATTCCCTCAGCGCCCAGGAAACTAGCCACGTCCACCGGGTGGGACCACTGAAAGGGTAGGTGGAGGTTAAGTTAATCATTTGCTGACGCAACAAAACACAATCTTAACAAAGGTCAGTAGCAAAATCAGCGCTTGGTCAGCAGGTGCCACCTGCATCGACTTCTGCAGATGGGAAATCTTGGTACAGCCAAGTTTTTTTTTTTATATTAGCTGAGACGGCACGGGCAGCTGAGGCCCTAATCAAGGCCATCCCATTAACCA
>JAUUDW010128259.1:0-15275 GCA_032361385.1 Panulirus guttatus | reverse complement strand
GGGTCAGAACGGTCACCCTTCTTAGGTATTGGATGTATCAAAGCACGTTTCCATGGAGAAGGAAAAGTTTTGGTTTTTAAATAGAAACGGAAAAGACGAGCAAGCACAGGTACAAGTTCAGAGGCACACTCTTTCAGTACACGGAGATGAATGCCATCAGGACCATAAGTCTTGCTTGTGTCCAGAGGAAGAAGCGCTTTTCTGACAGTCCGAAAAGAGTTTACGGGAAGAGGCATAGGATTAGTAAGATGAGCGTCAGGGGGTGAGGGAATGTTGGAGTCATCCAAGGTGGAGTTAAAGGAAAAACGGGAACCAAAGAGAGTTGCTTCTTCAAAGGGAGAGACAGTTATAGTACCGTCAGGACAGAAGAGTGATGGAAAGGTAGAGCGACAGAAGTTGTCAGAGATGCCCTCAGCTATACACCAGAATGACCTATTAGTGGATGACGAAGAGAGGTTATCGCACTTCCTTTGAATAAAGGAATGCTTCGCCTCACGGATAACGTGCTTGCAGCAATTACGGACAGTGATAAAAGTTGAATGGGAGCCAGAGGAAGGAAAGTTTTTTCCAAGCCAGATATGCCTGATACCTTGACTGAATCGCTTCAGAACAGTAACGGTTAAACCATGGATTGGATGAGGAAGTAGTCTTGGAGGAGAAAGGGATAAATGCTTCCATTCCCGCAAGAATAACCTCTGCCATGCGTTTGGCGGAGACAGAAGCATCACCACATAAGAGTCAGTAATTTACCCAAGGAAGGTGAGAAAAGAAGTTTCGAGAGTTATTCCGATCAGCTTTCTTTAGGCGTCAGTATTAACGCTTAGAATGGGCTGTTGGAGAGGAGTGTTCGGATAGAACAGATACATTTATGAGAGTGTAGTCAGCTGAACCAACTGGGAGCGAGATTGTGTATTTACAGCAAGCTCGACTAGAGGCGAAAAATAAATCCAGAATATTAGGAGAGTGGTCACAGCAGTTAGGTATTTGGGTATGGTGGGAGATAATTTGCTCTAAATCATTGAGAACAGAGAACGAGAGGGCTTCGATCCCTCCACCATCCGCATAAGGGAATTTAACCATTCCTTATGGTAAACGCTGAAATCACCGAGGTAAAGGATCTCGGCTTGCTGGTGAGAGGCTGTCACAGTCTCATGAGAGGAGTTTAGATCGTCGAAGAAGGATAATAGATTTGTAGAATTAGGAGAGCAATAGGCGAAACAGAGGACAAGTGTGGTAGTAGGGAGACAGACTTTGAGCCACACTAGCATCAAAGTTTGGAGACTCAAGGTCCTTAAGGCATGCAACAGGTGTGTTTTATTGGAATAAGCACGAACTCCACTTCTGAACCGGAATCGTGATGGCCATATTGATTTAGGAAACATCCACCACCATCAAAATCAAGATTGAATGGGAAAAAGAAGGCAAACTGCCGCTTTCTGATATGCTGATAATCAGGAAATCTGATCATTTGTCCTTTAGGATCTATAGGAAGCCTACCAACAATGAGATCTATGTTCATTATTTTTCAGTGCATGATTTTTCTGTAAAAATGTTTATAGTTATGTATATATTTTTAAGAGCAATATGGATATATGATCCCATAAACTTGGTAGATGAATGTAGTCATATAAGACATATCTTTAGGCAGTTATGTTGTCCTAAGTGGTTTTTGAACAAGGCTTACTGGAAAGCTAGAAAGACATTCTATGCATCTAATAATGATAAGGACATATGATGATAGGTCTAAATGCTTAGTGTTGCCCTATTATCCCAACACAGCTAATATCAGACAGGTACTAATATATTCCTAGTATATCAGTTTGTCTATGTCCGTTTGAAACTGCAGACGTTCAAGTTCATTTGTAGATTTATTTCCCAGCTTTGTATCATCAGGGATTTTTGAAATCTTGCCATGCAGCCAATTATGAATATTATCAATGTATATGGAAAATAGAACCAATCCCAAAACTGACTCTCGTGGCACTCCACTTGTTACATCTAACACATTTGAGGCTTTACTATTAACTGTGACTTTGTTTACGTCCAGTCAACCAATTTCTTATCCACTGAAGTTCAACCCTTTCAGTGCGATGTGACTTCATCTTTTCTAGTAACCTTTGATGGGGAACCTTATCGATAGCTTTTTTGAAAATATGGGTAGATAACATCGTCTGCTTTACTTCATCATACATGTTGATCATATCATAAAAGAAATAAAGCAGATTTGACAGATATGAGCGATTTCGTTGAAAACCAAGCTGAGAATCGTTGGTTAAGTGGTGGTCCTCTAAATGGGTTACAAGTCTATCTCGAATGATGATTTCCATAAATTTTCCAGCTACAGGCGTTAAGCTAATAGGACGATGATTATCAATTTTTTTAAAAGTCGATGTTACATTCGCAAACTTTCATTTATCTGGAACTTTTCCCGTAGCAAGTGACTCATTGAAAAGGGAAGAGAAGGGCTTAACTTTATTTTTCGCCTCTTTCATTGTTCTCGGAGAAAACCTATCAGGGCCTGCAATGTAATGGGTCGTGTCTTCGATCGTAAAAAAAGATGGAAAAAAATTCTTTGAATATTTCTGACCAGTATTCGTCGTCTTGAACCAAGTCACCGTTCATTGTTGAACGTATCGATTGGTTAATGACTCTCTTACTTCAAACATAACTGTAAAACTGTTATGCGCAATTTTTTTATGATAAAGTGGCGTTTCCTTGGACACAAATTTCGATAAACTGCACCTTCTTTAGGAAATACGACTTCATCACGTTGTGAAGTCTAGTGAATAACGCAAGGAAACATGTACAAGTTGCATATCTGTTCAGCAATATATGACATTACCACTCAGTTCGTTCACAAACGTCGGTCGATATGTTTTGTAAATAAGATCAATTCACATACCTCAGTATCGTTGCTTCGGGTGTTTTGAGCTGTGAGGACCTTTTATGAAGCAACTTCCGAGAAGACCTCTGAGCGGATGCATCAACGACTCTTTACTGCTGCTGTATTGTTGCTGGGCGTCCAGTCCTTGGTTCGTTCGTAACACCTCCTGTAGGTGACAGCTTATATTCTCCCTTTAATGTTCTCATTTGAGGTGAAGCATCCTAGTTGGAACTGGCTTAAGAGTAGGTACGGTGTGGGACCATCTGATGGCCAACAAGCGTTCTCCGGTTCTTTGGAACCTAGATGCTGCCTTCTTTTGTAGCTAGGGCTGCACACCCTGATCTGATGACAAAAAAATAAACTAGTGAGAGGGAGGGGAGGAGATCAACGGGACTTTACATGCACCTTATCCATTGCGCTGGAGATGTATGAGGAAATAGGATTTGGGAAATATTTTAATAAAATTGCCTGCCTCGCCTGAAAGTTTGTTGTCTTGATGCTGACTGGATAAGAATGTCTTTTTTTCGTTTTTCTGGAAAATGAGGTAAGATTAATGCTGAGAATTCGCAAGATCATTCATCTTGGTTCAAGGATTCTTTATCTAAAGACAACGACTGAGAGGCTTCAGGAACTGCAAATTGGTACGAACTTTAGTACACCTTTTAATCGAATGCGGTGAACAAGCGATATACTAAATATCATGCATAGCCAACAGTACCCAAGTCTTGTCATATAGCTGTAGTGTGTTACGTCCTCATCATGAACTGGCATTACTTCCTCAGCGTATAATGACCAAAGTGTTAGGGCATCTCATCTTATCGAGTAAATAGATGATACTGATAACATGGCAAGAGACAATTTGATGGTACTTGTTATGCACCACCGTCCTCTACAGGAGAAACTACTCTATATACGAGGGTAAGACATTCGTTTGAAAATAATACTTCGTTCTGTCTTTATGTGAGCTTTTACCCTTAGAAACATCATTATAATAATGGCAGAATATTCTCAAGATCTGAGAATCTTTTTCATTAGAATTTATAAAGACAATATTCCAAGACCTATTTTTCTTTGTCGTGTGTCCGTTCAGGTTCCACGTTGAATGCAAAACATCTACATTGTTCTTGTTGGTCTTCTTGGTGAATGAAAGTGGTATACATTCACAGTTATTCATACTTTACTACAAGAACGTTTGCATGAAGTTTCAAACATAACGTCGCCTCAGATGATTACCGAAGGGTTGCTTGTACCCCGCCCTGTTAAATACATTTGGTGCGGACACCCAGAGAAGGGGTGTGTGAGCAGAGGAAACAAGGACGTGTGCTGGAGAGAATGGCTGAGGGAAAATTAGGAATAACAAGTTATATTACGTTCTTACAATGTTCCAATATTCAGATTAAACTCTTCTTATGAAAGCAACAGCTAAAATTAAGAGCCAGCTCATGTGGATATGCTCCATTCTGGCTGGTGGAAAACATATTTTACTTTTATTATACCAACGCGTTTACCTTTAAGAAAATTATACGATTTTCATAAGATGGCTCACTAGTAGCCAAGGATGCTGTGTATATTGTCATTTGTATTACAAAAAGAAACTTATATCTAACCAAGAAGAGAAACTATCGACTTTAAGTAGCAGGAAAATGGAAAAGGTGTTATCTGGCTGTTTTGACTCCCACAGAAAGTCATCAATGGCTGGGTAGCGACCCTCACTACCAAAACTCACAAAAACACACGGATAAGTGGCGCCCCTCACCACTGGTCCGATGTGTACTTATGAAATTGATACGAGTTATGCCGTTTTATGTTAACCTTCCCAGACGAACTTAGGTGGAAAAAAGAAAACTACAAAAGAAACTAAATGAATACAGCTAAAAGCTGAAATAGGCAAATGAATATGCTGGGCTAGCATCTCGTAAACGTATTTCGGAGTGGATAAGTGCAAAGTTTCACACATCGTCAGTGATAATCATAGGACAAGCTATAGCATGAATTTTGTTGAGCTATATAAAGTAAATGAAGGATAAGACAGATGTAATGATGTTCGATGACCTAAACCCAAGTAAGCAGTGCTTAGAAATAGCTAAAGCATTTAAAATAAGAATTTCAGGCATCACAGAGAGGGAGATTAAATTCAAATCTAAGAAGCTAATTCACATTCTTTCTAGTTCACCATTACGACCCCACCTTGAATACTGTGTTCTATTAAGCGCGTCCAGCCTGAAGAAGAGAAGGCAAAGACTACATATATTCAAACCTCAATCAAGCAGCGAGGGTGGATCCACTACCAGAGAAGAATGAATACTCTAGATATGAGAGCTATATCTATTTAGCTCTGAAAACAGAAGATTAAGATACGATTTGACGCAAGTATTCAAAATCATCAGGCACTTCGAGAATCCTCCTTGTCTCCATAGCTAATCTTGGCCCAACCCATTAGCATCAGTTAAGACCAGATAAGGGAAGCCGTCGTGCACTGTCTCATACTACCCTCGGGACTAAACTGTTGTCTACTAGTATTGATGCTATGTGTCGGTGACGTCAGAGTGGCTTTGCTTATTTTCAGGTAGTTCCTCAAACCTTCCTTTATCTCCCATGCCTCTTTATTTTCAGATTTGAATTTCTTTTAATGGTATTCGAGGATTCTTGCTTATCCTACCTGACTGTGGAGGACCTGGTGAGTTTCTATATGCCATCTCATAATATTCCTTTGGTTCCTGGCATTTTTCACAACCTCCACTTACTTGCTGCAGCGTTCTATAACTCATTGTAACTTCACTTACCTTTAATTGTCTTGCAGCTAATTTTCAAAAGCCTAGAAAGCAGGTTTCGTTCAACACCCACTGTGAAGATTGTCACATCCAAGAACTGATGAAAAATCTTTGAAACATTTCTAGCAATGCTGGATTGTTATATAGATATAATTCCATAGCTAGCTAACCATCACCTCACTTTATGCGGTAAATTTGGCTTGGAATCCATACAGTTTTACTTGCTGGCGAAAATTAACTTTGTGATCTAACATGTCATTTACAACCTTCATTGGTTGCAAAAAGTGGTAGAAGCGGATCTAGGAGACCAATGATAGGGCGAAATTGATAGCTTATTACTTATTGAAAATATTGTTTTAGGTGACTAATCTTAGACTCCGCTTGCCGCAAAGGGCTGAACAAATTCTGCTTGATATTTTTGCACCAATTGAGAGGATTGGGATTGTAGAGACCGATGTAGAAGTAGTAGGGATGGGGCAAAATGTTGGCAGGTACTTTTATCAGCAATGAAGAATTATTTCCAGAATAACTTTACTCACTTGTTTTGAAATATCATTTCAAGGTTTCAGACATTGATAAAGAGGCAAGAAAGGTTTTAGGACAACAGGAAGAGGTTATATTAGAAAAACGTACTTAAACATAATGATTTCACTTGTGTCCTTTTACTTCCTACCCGCACATGACCACTCTATCACAAACGTAGCAAGAGGTCATAAAGAGGTAACTCATCATCAATCATTTGAGTCGCTGCTGATTGATGAACTGCGTGGATATCTGGACAGTTCCATTCCCATTCAAGCGGAGGCCTCATTGCTTGGCATTCCATTTGTCTTGTATACACACACGTGGCTCTGCAGACATGCAGACATGTGACTCATGCATCCTGTCAATTAAACTGGTCCAGGTTGGGTAGGGTCGCTAGAGACCCTGATCCTGAATTTGACCTGACGTTATTTCCATTATGAATGTACTGAAGCAAATTCCTAAACGTTCTCGTTTTTACTCAGGAAACATATTAGAAAATCATGGTATCAGAAAACGACAACCAACGCTGGAACACAAATATGCATCTCGTGTTTCCCTGGGGCTGAAAAAAATAGATATATTCATTACTTATACGTACTTTATACCAACAGATTAAGTGACATCAGACATGGTAGCTAAACCATAACTATAATTAACGGTTCTATAGCTTTTGAATGTGGACAACTCAAGTGTGAATGACTGGGAGATGAGCGTGGTATTGGAGACGTGAGACAACCGAAAGCGTCGTAATTCCTGTTTATTGTCTGATTATGACATGATTCCTGAACCTGGATGAGAAATAACGAGCATATACACTTAACGTGGCTGGTTCCAACATGACCCTTTCATTGTAAAAGTGTTTTAGTTTATTTAGTCTTCTGAAATAGATTGATGAATTAGTTGAACCATTTGCATGTGAAACCCTGCACTGTATTTCACGACAAAGGTGTTTTGAGAAAAAAAAATCCTGAAATCTGCCGAACATCATCAGTGGTATGACACTGTACACATGCTGAATTTTCAGGTATGGACAGTAAGAGCTGTACCGTTGGATCCTTGACTCTTCTTCCACCAAAATCCACAAAAACGGCGCGACTCGAGTAAATGTGCAAGATCCCAAACAAGCATAAGAGATGACTTAAGGAGAGCTCCTAAAGGAATTGCAAAGTTTGTGTCTGTTACAAAATACAAAAACAATGCAACTTACCAGCGCCTTGAGAATGTTACTGAACAACTGTACTAGATCAACATCGTTTGGCATTGAGCACCCACCCAGTTCATGTGATCATAAATGTAATCAGGAAAAGTAAGCAGTTGACACCACCTCCAAGGATTATCATTGGAGTGATTCTGTTAAAGATTGTGAAGAGCAACAACTGTTGTTGATTGGTCACAGTGCCTCGTTCACAGATGGAAGTCCTTCAAGGAAAGTAAGTTGATGTACAGCATTTCGTCAACTGACACCTGTAGACCAATAAGAGACGCGACAACGTCAAAAGGAAATGTTGAAATTCTACCGAGATTAGCGACTTTAAAGTTTTTGAAGCCAAACACCATAATTCACGCAGGGCTTAGCACAAAGTGAAAGCAAACCTCAAGTACAAGGAATGCAAGGTAGACAAGGTGCTGAGTATGTCGGTGTTGATATCTCAGGATCTAACGTCTTTCTTGACAAAGATGGTGTATGAGAGTAATGGTGCTACGAGGACAGCTATACAAGCCAGCCACCCAGGCCGAGGCTCCAGAATTACTCCAGCTACAGAAACAATGTAAATCTTCGATGATTTACTTCGGCGGGATTTTCTCAAAAAGATCATCGGTACAGATTGAGAGAGAGAGAGAGAGAGAGAGAGAGAGAGAGAGAGAGAGAGAGAGAGAGAGAGAGAGAGAGAGAGAGAGAGAGAGTTAAGAAACATCCACTGATATGACATGGAGCACCCCACCTATAGATACATAAGCTGGAGGAATACACAGTCTCTCTCTTTCACGCAGCTAATATTATTAGGTCAGACATGAAGAACTGAAAAGGCATCCATCACAAAACACTGAATTTCAGCGACATAGAAATAGGCAGGTCCAAAGACGTTCCACCTGAGAGCTTATACTTCTTACCTAGGACTGTATACAAGGACTCAAGACCTACTGCAGATGCACAAGAGAGCGAAAATGCTGCAGATAACAGTATATCACCATGCTTGGTCAAGACAGCATCAACTGTATTTCGCAATGAAAATTGGGAAGCGAACAAGTGCAGAAATAGATAGAGTATCACTCAACTCAGCAATTCAGTTGATGATTCATGATGAATGAACTATTCATGGCCACTTACTATGTTTGTATAAAGCTGTTCAGACTAATGCAGAAACTTACAGGGCAATGTAAAGTGAGAATAGAGGGTGTTTTGAATGTACGAATATACAATTCTTTTTGCTGCCCTTGGTATGCCTTAATCTTTTTATGTTTTTCAAGCCATGAAATATTGTATGAGTATCTTTGAACGTACTCATTCAATGTGATAAAACTAAGCCTTACTTTCACCACTCTTCCCTCAGTTCTACTCTTTCTCTACCACTCCAACCTCTTTTATGAGCTCACAGACCATTAAACTAATAGTTTGGCACACTTCTCTTGCATATCATTTGTTCTCATCCAAAGTCGAAAAATCCAGAAACGCTAGCATCACTGAGTTGTGTTACAAGGCATAACAAGCCGGTAGGAATTTCCTTCTTACAGTGTTCTCAGATAACGACAATTTCTGCACGGGTGCAGAGGCCAGGCGTCCACCCACCTGTACTCTATTACGATGAGTCCAGGACGGGTGCAGGTGCCCGGCGTCTACCCACTGTTATTGTAACTATTCTGTGCAGTAGGAATTACGGTTAACGTTCAGGCAGCAAAAAAGAAATTCTCTCGTGAAAAAGCTATCGAGTGAGCAGAACCATATATATATTTTAAGTAAAAATAACTGTTGGATGAAAGTGATGAAAAATTGACGCATCAGAAAAGCCGATACAACTACTAAACTGTTAAAGTGGTGGAGAATAGTTCTGAAAATGCATTTTTTTTTCGTGGAAATGAATAAAGCGGAGATGTTACATTTCAAATTGCAGTTCCCATGTAAATAATGATTACAAAAAATGCGCCTTTCCCTACAGAAACAGGAAAAAGTGTAACAAGGTCTACAGTTTCATGTCATGGCAGAAGGTCTAGGGATACTTTGCATGTTCAGGGTAAAAAATTTCAGCTTCAGAGGATATGTCTAGGAAGTACGGTATGTGCTCTAAGAAAGTTACTTTTGATATCAGTACGTCACTAACACATGAATTTTACAACAGCCATAGATGCTTAACATATCTTGGAATTAGTAAAACTGTATACTAAGGTGTCAGTGTAAGGGCAGATTTACCTTGGTTCTTTTCGAACTATATGCAGGTATCACTTGAGTCTATGAAAAGAAAATCTAATAAACAAATACGCAGACCTTACTACAGAATTTCGGAGGCAGGTGGAAGAATGAGTAAAACAGAAAATGAGGTTAGTACAATGGAAAACAATTTTACCGCTATGACACAGAAAGAGTAAATGAGGAGTAGGCAGCAGTTCATATTAATATGCATAAACTGCAAGCAGCTAATTTTGACGTCATTGATGAAGATTGCACCGCACTTCATACTGGGAGCATCGTTAAGCAAGCTGCTTCTGAATTGCGACCTATAATAAACAATAAGTATAATGATGTCGTTTTAAGCGTCAAAGAACCAGTTGGTGATCTGATATGCTACAGAGTTTAGCAAGATTCTGAATATCTCATTGAAATATGTGAAGAGTTGTTTGTAGAGCTTGATAACGTAATACCATTATCAACATGGAGAGAATTAGGAGAGATAAGCCAAAGTCAGGAAAGTCCATGGTGCTGAAAATGGAGTACTTAGAATCATGGTTGTGACAACGCTGAGCAAAGAAAAAGTCAGATCATTGAAAATGATCACAACATAGTTTTTTTTTGACCTTGCAGTTCACAGGAGGGCCACCGCTATTAATGATGTTACCGGAGGCTTTGTTGAGACAAGAGCCAAAAAACGGAATAGAGTGATGAAGAAAAAGTGAACATTTTCTCTACCTGGGAAAAGGTCAACCTTTTACTAGGAGAAAATTTCGTTTTTCTTCATCATTTTTCTTTCTTTGTCTCTTGGCTCAACAAAGCCTCTGTTTACGTCACTTATTTTTCCTCACATCATCAAGCATAATGCTAGTCTTTCTATAATCTTCAGGTCACAACACTTTAATTTGCGAACACTTTCCAGAACTTGGCTTTTGCTTTGCTCAGACGTTGTCACAACCGTGATCCTAAGTAATCTAGTTCCACCATTTTGGACTTCCCTCACTTGGGTTTTTTCTGCTAATTCGCTTCATATTCATAATGTCATCATCTTCAAGCTCTACGGACAACTCTTCACATATTTCATTCAGAGATTTGCACTTTTGATGCACTATGTCAGATATCAGATTACCGACTTGTTCTTTGGCGTTAATGACAACATCATACGTACATAAGACCATTTCAGATCGCATTTCTAAAGCGGCTTCCTTAAGAATGCTCTCGGTAGGAAGTGCGGTACAAACTTCACCAGTGCCGTCGAGATCAGTTCCTTGCGACACAGACATATTCACCTGAACTGCTCCTCTCACCCGTTTACTGTTTCTGTCGCAGAGGTAAAACTGCCTTTCAGTGTACTAATCTCAGTGTCTCTCTTACTCGGTCTCCCGCCTGCTTTCCAAATTCTATAATAAGATATGCGTATTCATCCTCAAGCAACTCAAGCGATATCTGCATAACCTTCGAACAGAACCAAGGTAATTCTGCCTTTACACTAGCACCTTATTAAACAGTCTTACTTCTTTTTATTCCAAGACATGTAAGGCATCTATGCCTGTTGAAGTACTCGTGTGTCGGGACCATTTCAATCTCAACAGTAAATTTCTCAGAGCACATTCCATACTTCAAATTGCTATCCTTTGAAGTCAAACTTTCTCTACACTGAACATTCAAAGTATGTCCTATCATGACGTAAACTGTAGACCTTGTTACACGTTTTACTGTTTGTTTGAGGCAAAACGGATTTTTTCCTTTTTTTTTATAATCGTTTACAAAGGAATTGTAAATCTGAAATTAACGTTTGCGAGATATTCATCTTCTCTACCAAACGTGTATATTTACAGAGCTGTTTTCGACCATTTCAACAGTTTTATAGATTTTATTGGCTTTTGCTGATACATCATTTTTTCATCACCTTTCTCCAGCTATTATTTTTACTTAAAAGATATGTATTTTTTGCGAACTCGATAGTTTTTTCGCAGAGCTATTTTTTCTTTTAAGCGCAACGTAAACCGCAATTTCATCAACACAATATAGTACCGTAACGGTGGGTGGACGATTGGCCCCTGCACCCGTCCTGGCCTGGTCGTAATACAGTGCAGGTGTGTCCTGTGTTTGTGTCTTGGTTTTGAGGGTTGCTAACCGGCTAGTGATGAATCTTACTTAAATTGGAGAGTTTCTCTTGTGGGCTACATGAAATCTTCTGTGTGTAATACAAGTGGCAATATATACAACATTGTTTATCATTACTGAGCCAATTTATCAAAATGCGCTTATTTTCTTGGAAGTAAAATCGCTGTAGTAATAAACGTAATATGTATCAGGCCACTATTGTACTAGCCAGCATCGTATAATTCCACATGAATCATCTCTTAGATTTAGTGTCTAAAGTATCTGAGCCGTTGCTGTCATAACATGACTTTAGCCAAAGTATGGGAACATTGTATGACTGCAGCATAACCTCCTGCTATTCCTATTTTTTTTTCTGATTCTTTCTTACCATCCCTCGTTTAAGTGTCAAATTCCAATTCCCCCTCAAATGGTAGCCCCCCCCCCCTTTTCCTCAGGCGTCCAAAGGAAATACATCCAACAGGAAGGCGAACAAGCGATCCAACGCTAATCAACTGGGGCGACGTCATAAGTGAAAATTTATGCAAACGTTGATGAAACAGCTTATGAGCAATAGTGAATGTATACTTATTGCATATAAAAAAAAAAAATAAGAAAATGGATATGTTTTGCATTCAACATGAAGCCTGGGTGATCGTTGAAGGGCACCTGAGGTCACGCTGTACTCAAGACGGACACAGAAAAAAGAAAAACAGGTCTTGAAATATTATTTTCACACATTCTGATCTTAAGAATATTCCATTATCATAATGATGTTGCCAAGAGGTAAAGCTCTTACCATCATATATACATGAGGGGGATGGTGGCGCACAGTGAGTACTCTCAAGTTGTCTCGTTCCATTTTATCAATATCATTAAATTACTTGGCAAGATGAGATGCCCTGACACCCAATGGTAACTAAACGTAATGCCACTTCATACTGAGGACGTAACACACTACCGCTAGATGGCAACACTTAGGTACTGTTAGTTATATCTGATATTCGTAACGCATTGTTTACCGCTCCTTAACCTATTTGTCGTTGTCTTCAGACATGGAATCCATGAATTAAGATGATTTTTATCTGTAATTTTTGTATTCATCTTATCTCATTTTCTCGATAAACAAAAGCAAGACATTCTTATCCAGTAAGCCTCACGAAAACAAACGACAGCGTCTGGCAGGATATTGTGTGAAAACAATTACTATATACTTATTCTTCTTACATCTTCAGTACAATGTATAATATTGGTACGGAGGAAGTCCTGTTGATCTCCTCTCTTCCCATGAATTTACGTCTCTCCCATTCCAGATGAGGTAGTGCGACCCTAGCAAAGAAAGATGGCAACATCTATAGTATCCACTGAACTAGGGAACGCTTAGTGGCCATCAGATAGTCCCACACCGGCAAGACAGCGGTAGAAATCCGCATCGACTCTTAAGCTATGTCCAAAAAGGATGCACGGCCTAGAACGAGCATATTAAGGTAGGAATTTAAGCTGTTCCCTCCAGGAGTGGACGCCCATCATCATTACAGCGGCAGTGAGGTCGTCGGTGCATCTGCTCAGAGTTCGCCTCGGAAGTTCCTCCACAAAGCTTCCTCAGAACTCAAAATTCCCGAAGCAACGATGCTGAAGCTTGTGAAAGTTGATCTGAATTTCAAAGCTTATCTACTGACGTTTGTGAATGAACTAAGTGATAATGATTTTGCTAGACAGATATAAGTTTGGCCATGTTTCCTTGAGTAATTTACTTCAATTTTCAACGTGATAAAGTCGTATTTTTCAGGATATGAGCAGACTATCGAAATTCCGGTGCAAGGAATAATCATGTTCGAAGCAAATCCCACATTATTACAAAGAACTTGAGCATAATCCACTACATGTCCGGCTATCTCCAGTTTGATCTTTGCGTCACACTGAATCAGATTTTGCCGGTATTCTACTGATATTGCCAATTATGCATTAAAAGGAAGGAAAGCGAATATCTCTCCACACACATATGATAAGTATAGTAAAACAAATGTAGTGCCTTTATAATCACATATGTATTCAAGTGATTTTCAAAAAACATTTTCATAAAAAGATCATGTAGTTGTCTGTGAAGACAGTGCGATACCTTTTAGGTCTTTAATTAGGAATGTACCACAGCACACCAGGGACATTGTCGCGGCACACAGGTTGCAAAGCGCTGGTCCAGCAGGCGCCTGTTTTTCTGGCCGACAGTGTGAACCATCACATTACTTGCCCTCGTCAAGAGATTAGTTTATGCCACAGCATGAACGCTCACAGCTTCCTAGACACGTTTGGAATCCCGGGTCCTGTGCTTCTTAATGAGATGTTAAAACTGCATCAGACAGGCAGTAGCTGAGCTAATTTGATCACTGAACTGACCAGCGATGAGCACATATCTCTTACCTTGCGATAACTCTCTCTCGGGTCTGGTCAAAGTATAGGTGTCTGGGAGCCGTATCATTACTCAGGAACCGAGTTTGAGGTAACTTGAAAGAAAAAAGCTAGATTTCAGATCTGACTGGTTTTGGAGACACCACATAGCCTGTGAAAGCCTTGGCTTCATCATTTCTGCAGATAAAACTAAAGTATTCAATAAACTAATTGGTAACGGCAGGAGCGGACCATCTAAGATGACAATCGGTGGAAACCCGATTGACTATGTCTCCACTTTTAAATATCTTGGAGTCTCAGTCCTAAGTGCTGCAGCTAGTGTGCTAAAACTAATCGACAATGCACAGATAGATTCAGAGCTCTTAAAACTGTTGCAGGGTACAACCCTAATTATGGTGCAAATATCAGAATTGTTAAAGTGATGTACTTATCTTACATTAAGTCTCTAATAGATTACCACGAACCAGTTTTGGTCATATACAACAGCAAAGGTGTCAATAGACTTGAGAAAAATGCAAAATGAAGCCTAAAGAATCATACTTGGTTGTACGAAGTCCGCTATAGTACTCAACATGCAGAAAGAACTTGGTATCCCCAGCACTAAAGACATACTTGAAATCAATCTTATGATTAGGACTGAAACGTCTGTGTGGTGATCCAGATAGTTCTTAAATCAAAAATGTTATGGCACAAGTGAATCTAAATGGATCCACAAAACTGCCAACCACATGGCAATGTTTGGAGTACATAATTTGTATAAAAATAGAAAGCAGCAGAATTTCCTGCCTCCCTAACAGATAAATCCCTTTGACGCCACTACACCTACTTATCCACCCAAGAATCTAATTACTTATAATCTTCATCTTTAACACTTAGCCAAAACCAGTACTCTTGAACATACACATAAACATAGCTCAATGCATCTATACTGGCGGTTCTCGCGATTCTGCCACTGGGAAGGCAGGCAGACCAAGGGCAATAGATTAGAAAATAAACATTTGGGCATCTACTCTACCAACTGATTTGTCCGCCATACTTATCGCTCTCGAGCAGGTAGAAATCACAGCCACAGACAATGCCCGTAACACCCTGAGATCAGAATGTAACATGCTGGTCTCTGAAACCAAACACAAATACTCAGACATTATTGCTCAAGGGATTCAAATCAAATTGTTATGGATTCCCTCTCATATAGGCCTCCGTG
>JAUUDW010128149.1:0-15278 GCA_032361385.1 Panulirus guttatus | reverse complement strand
CCTAGCAGTGGGTGGTCAAAGTTCTTCGACACTAAAATTCAATAAATCCATATATCAATTTGAGAGCTTGCGGGCCACAACAAATCACGGGGCCCGCGGGCCCATAGTTGGACCACTGTGACTTAAATCATAAAGATTTACTTGGGTAAATGTAAAAAGCTTAGAGAGGAACATATGGTAGAGTACTAAGCAATTTTGATTTCCCTTGAAGATTCTGTTGTACCTTCGGGAAGAAATGCAGATATAACAACAGGAAAAGTAAGCATCTAGTAAATACATTTAAGATTCAACAGGGGCGATGAGAAGAGTTGTTAAAGAATTTACATTTCATCAAGAAATCTAGTTTGTTTACCAGCCTCTTGGGTAGAGGTTATCAGATGCATGTTTTCATGTGCAGGAACTCTATTTTTTTCTTTTACATTTTAGCATGAGCCTCCTGGGAATTTTGGACTTTTAAACCAAGGAAATGGTCAGCTTCCAGTGCAGCCAGTAAATGAGAATGCAGTAGCTCCTATAGAAGGGGCTAACGATAATGCTGAAATAATTGAAAATGCAGCCCATCAGGAAGTAGCACCTCTACCAGCTAATCAAAACATTGCAGAAGGTTAGTGATCCTCTTTGAGCCATCCAGAATGGAAAGGGACATTCAGATGTCCTCTTTAAAAAGAAAAAGAGGAGAGATGGAGAAAGACGAAGATAATAGAAGAATGGATAAAAGTTTCTGAGGAAATGGATCACTGCGGACTAGGTCTGAGCTTATACGTTGGCCAGTTACACCAAAATGTTTTTACTGGATATTAAGTTGGAATTTCTTATTCTTTTGTCTTAAATGGTTCAACTAATGCTTCTTCATTATCATTATTTTTTTTCATTTTCATGGATATGTTTATGCCACCACACGTGAACACTCCAAATGACACACTTGACATAATTTATTGCCCATGTGTATTTATGGTGTTGAATTAGGCTGATATCATGATAAACAGACAATAAACATGAATAAAACTTTGTCTTTTGAGTAAAGGAATTATCAGCAATCAATTTTCATCCATGACTTAGGCTGTCTAATAATTGAAACTTAGATATGAAACAACGTTGTATTCCTTGTTTATGATGGCCTAGCTTGTGGACATATTATTCAGTAGAATGTTTCAATTTTTTTTTTGTATTCGAATGTTAATAGGTGTATGTTGCTGTATGTATGAACATGTATCATAACTTTATATTTAATGTATTGCTTGTATGTTTTTATAGCTGACAGTTCATTAGATAGATTGTAAAATTTAAAGGTTTGGCACCTACAATAATGTTAGAAGGAAGGGTTTTCAGTTTTGTAAATGAAAAGTTAAATTGTATATTATGTATTTCAACGGAACTCGTTAATAATTTTTCTGTATTGACATTTTCCTAATTTTCAGGCAATGAAGGTGAACTTTTGCATGAAGGAGTACCAGGCAATAATAACTTAGACCCTGGGGCTGCAGCAGACGATCTCAACTGGAACCCTATAGAATGGGACCGAGCAGCGGAGGAGCTTACATGGGAGCGATTGCTGGGTCTTGATGGCTCACTTGTGTTTCTTGAACATGTATTTTGGGTTGTATCCCTAAACACAATGTTCATTCTTGTGTTTGGTAAGGAGTTATTGAAATTTTTACGTGAATTCTTAAGCATCATGCTTCTTTTGGTTTTAAAATGGAAAAATGGCATGCTTGATGACCTGAGGCTTGTAGTTGTAATATTTATGAAAGTGTGAGCTTAACTTAAGAAATACATATAAAGATAAGGTAGTGTTTTTTCTCAAACCATGACAATATGTAGGTACAATATTGTACTTTCCAGGTAAATAAATAAGTTTTTGGTGTCATTTTGATAATCTGTGTATGTTTAACATAGTTTCGAGATGTAATTAGAAATGTGAAATTAGAAAAATAAAATGTACGAGGCAAGTAAATGCTCGTTCATTAGACTCATTGACCAAACAGTAACCAGTTTAGGCATAAGATGTCATGGCACAGAGGTAAGGTGCGGCCTGGCTGCCTTTAACCCTGATCTCTTTATCCTTACTTGCTGATGCTGTTTGGACTTTTCTTGACATGTGTTGCAGTCTTTTCACTTACATTTCTAGGCCAGATGGGTATTATAGTTTTAGTTCTTGGTTTCCATGGCATAAATAATGCTAATACGCCAACTGTCACAATGTGTTAGGGACTTGCTAGTGCTGGTAAGTGTAGCCACTCCTTTTGGTGCTCATGAAGTGGAGATTCTTTCCTTTTATTTTCGATTGATTCAAGATCTTTTGATTTTGAATTAAACAAATACATTCTTGAAAGTTCAAAATGAGTAGAGCAAAAGTGTCTGCAATTTTATGGAGGGATTTTTCTTCAAGTCTCCCCTAAGTTCTTAATAGCATAGTGCATTACTCATTAGATCAAGAATCTGGTTTTCCTTTCACTACAAAGGCTGTCTGAGACAGCCAAAGCAAGTAATGAAAAGATAGTGGCTTTACTGTAGCTCTCTTAAAAGAACTTTTTGGTTTGAATATTAATACAGTAAAAGGGGTCTTTGGCATTTGAAAAATATCTTTGTTTAGATAGAACTGACCTTGTATGACTTGAGAATGCTGCTTTCAGATCATGTTCCAGACCTCGGTTCATTTGTCATTAATGAGGAAGTCTCTCGATAGTTTTCCACAGGTTTTCCTACAGTTCCTCCTCCTCTATGAGGGGATACTCTCAGGGAATCAAAGACATAGATTTCGAAGGATGAAAATCCATTTCTCTTTAATAGGAGGAACTCGGTGAGCATAGGTTTATTTTCCCTTTGTTGCCTTCCTCTCTATTTTATTGAAAAACCATTTTTTGATTATTAACAGATACAGGCCCAAGGCACAGTCACTAGTGGTTTGGCAATTAATAGGTGTGCAAGTTTATGAGGCCATACCATACCTATGTGCTGTGACATTGTAGGCCATAGTGAATGGCAGTTTGATTTTATTTACTGATGGCTGAAGGAGTGACTCCTCATGGATACACCATTTTTTGGGTAAGGGAAGGGGTTATATGATATTTCACACTGAGACTGAGCAACTACTCTCAGGTGCTCATAGGTCTCTGCATTGAATAGAGTAATGGTTTTTGTGTATGTGGAAACCAACATTTTGTTATTAATGCTGCATAGTTTTCAATTTAAAATGATTAATTTTCTTCTCCAGCATTTTGTCCTTACCACATTGGACACTTCACCATAGTGGGATTCAAACTCAAAACATGGGTATCGGCATCACACTTTGAAGGCCTGTTGACCGCACTGTGTGGTTACTGTGTTGTCGGCTTGTGTCTGGTATTACTACATACACTAGCAGCAATAATCAGGCTGAACAGGTGAGACTGAATAACAATTTTTGGTGCCAATAGTACCTATAGAAGTATTATGTGGGTTGATGCAGCTACAAAAAATTTAGCTTCTTTTTTCATGCTTATTAGCCATTTTACACATTAGTGAGGTAACACCAGGAACAGATGAAGAACAGCCTCATTTGTTCATATCTTCTTTCTTGTTGTCATGTTTAATGCAAAAAAACTTGAGCCCCCATTCACACATCTGATTGCTTCATTTGACCTGGTTCATCCCATCGACAGATTGTCATCCCTTATATACCACATCACTCCAGCTTGCTCTCTCCCATGCATGTGTCACCCTCGTGTATGTTCAAACTTTGATCATCCAGGGCATTTTTTGCTTTCCTCCTCCTCCTTGTTCCCACCATCTCTGTCATGTATATCCTCTTAGTCATTCTCTTCTCACCTACCCTCTCCATGTGTCCAGATGACATCAGCACACCCTTTTTAGCCCTCTGAAAGATTACTACCACACCTTTCTCTTACACTGGTATTCCTTACTCAGTCAACCTTTCCCACACCATATTGTGTATTTCATTTGGAACACACCTACCTTTTTCCTTTTTATGCATTTGGGACCCATGACTCATATCTGCACATCAGGGCTGGGACTACTATACCTTTTAATAAACCCACATTTGCACTCACACACATCATTGTCAGTTGACGAGAAAGAGTACAGTCTCGTCATAGAACCTCTGACTTCAAAAGAGTCCATCTTGTCCCAGCTGCTGTGCATAATACAGCCTTGCAGCTGCATGCACCCTGTGATGGGGGTGTTTTAGGGTTGTATAATAATAATAATAGATAATACACAACTTGATGGTTTACACACAGATAGCCAGTGCAATTTGTTAATTACAGATTTTATGTTTGACAGGCCAAAACGAGTGCTGGGGTTATGTTATGTTGTTGTCAAGGTGGCACTCCTAAGTGTGGTGGAGATAGGTGTGTTTCCCCTAATAGGTGGCTGGTGGCTGGACATCTGCTCCCTTTCATTGTTTGATGCCACACTCAAGGTAGGCCTCAGATACTCATCAGTATTAAATGCAATGTACAGCTTTTGTCAAGACCAGTTTGATTATGATGTGGGTTTGATTCATTTTTTTAATCCATGCATTTGTTGTTCCACACCAGTTTTGTCAGAACTCTGACCTAAGACTCAGTTCACTTATTTTCACGAATCTTAGTGATATTTACTTGTTATGTATCCAATGACATTACGTAAGAACTGTGCGATTTTTATTGTATTTCATTTTCTCTATGCTTAAGAGGGAAACATTGTTTTTGCATTGTTACAGTTTTGTTTTATCTGTATTTCCAACAAGCGTTATTAAAACCCTGGTGTAGTGCACATGCATTTGATCTAATTTGTGAGAGTATTTGACATTACTCATAAGGGTGTGGTCAAAGGCAGTGGTGCCAAAGGTGTAGCAAAGATTTATTTGGATTAACCCTTAATGGTCATGTCAGAAGCCAGTGGTGTCAGGAGCGTAGTGATGTGGTTGATGGCATATCCTGCCATAGTGAACATGATGGTTAGTGTTTTGTGTGGAGGGAGACATTGGCTTGCGAATGACGTTCTGAGTTACATCTAACTCATATGGTAAAGGTGAGCAGTGTTTTATCATTATAATTAACTTTCATATATTATAGTATTAGGGAAAATAAGTATTCTGTGCTAATTAGGATGATTAAGGCATAGCTACGTAACTCACATAGCAATTGAAAATGGGGACCAGATCCCAGTTAGGATTGCTGATTCAAATTTGAGGTATTATAAATGATTCTTAGCTCCAGATGAAGCTGTATGATTAAAGAAAACCAGGAAATCAGATATAGATGAATTGCATGTTGATTAATGGGCACGAGAAAAAAACCTCGTATGTCTTTTAAGACAAAAGTAGGATACTTGCCAAAAGGGTGACTTGATAGAAAATACATATTAATGGGCAAGATGATGGAACATACAGCAAAAAAGCAAATAAACAAAGTAAAACTAATGTTTTAGATGAAACTGAGGACTTTGATGAATAACATAATGCATTTTTTCTAAATTACTTAAAAGTTCTCTCATTTAGTTTCATTCATATTCACAAAACAAATACTTCAACATTATGACAAACTAGGAATAAGCATTCTTAGTCAGGATTTCAAAAAATTTCCTGTTTTAAATATCGGGCTTTACTGTATGATGAGTGAGTTTTACACTATCCTTCAGGGTAGCCCAGGAGTAATTTGATCATTTTGGCCCTACACTTCTGATTTTGCTGCATGAAATTATCCACATATCCCATCCTGATGGACTTATGATACTATTGAAGGATAAGTATCTATAATTATATTGCTTTTTTTATGATTTTATCTGTGTAATATTATGATTAAATCTTTGATATTATTTCTGGAAGGATCGAGAGGTTAGCTTCAAGGCTGCACCTGGCACTTCCATGTTTATCCATTGGTTGGTAGGAATGGTGTACGTCTTCTACTTCGCCTCCTTCATCCTTCTTCTCCGAGAAGTCTTGCGTCCAGGTGTTTTGTGGTTCCTCCGAAATCTTAATGATCCTGACTTCAACCCAGTACAAGAGGTAAGCTGTATACACTTCTTAATAAATAAGTGGAGAAATACTGGTATTTCTTTTTAAGTATAGCTCCTATGTATAGCTTAACTCCTTCATTTTATTTATATTACTGCACAATATTACCATTATCTGTGGAAATGATTTATTTGAGACGAGCATTTGGTATGACAAGATGGAATGGAGAAAGTATTGAGGGGTTGTATGAGAGATTTGGTATGGTATGGAATGCAAAGGGAATGAATTGTAGAGTGGTAGAGTGGGTGAAACGTAATACTTTGAGGTGGTTTGGGCATGTGGAAAGAATGCAAGACGGACTTTACAAGGAGAGTGTATGATGGCATGATTAAAGGGGTTGATGCGAGAGGAAGGTCACCTGTGACATGGGGAAATAGAGCAGAAGAGTACTGGAGGGAGAAAAATGAGAGAATAACATGTGGAATGGCCACCGTATGTGAGGGAGGCACATTAGGACAGGGATAAGGGGAAACTCTTTTGCCCTGGCTACCCCCTTGATGGGAGTTACTGCAGGGCACAAGCATCAGGGATATAGATAGATTATCATCATCCCTTCAGTTTTATCCATTCCTGACACAGTTGCCAAAACATGTCCTGTAATTTTCCTGGTCTGGAGAGGCTTGGATTCATATAACTTAAATTGCATGGTAAAGAGGTTTTGACATACTTAGTTGACTAACTTCTGAATTCAGCTAATTACTTTGTTACTTTGCTAGTAACAAACCTTTGTAATCCCAAGCAACCAATCAGGAGAAAGTATACACGTCAAGCAATAGTTTTTTTCCCCACCCCTTTAATGCTGGGTATTAACTAACTAGTGCAGCACCAGCTGACTCATGCTTGATGCGTCCACAATTCACAATTTATGCTGCTCCATGTTTCTAAGAGATATGCAGGGTATAAGTTTTATTTAAGAATTTTAAAGAAAAGTTTTTTCTTACATGATAGCCATTCCCTGCATATCAAGGTAGCACTGGGAACAGATAGAGAAACGGCCCCACAAGTATTCTTTAGCTGCCTGTATAATGCACCAAAACCAGAGCACCTTATTTACAGCCAAGCCCCACAGACCTTACTGTGCTTTCTCAGGTTCATGCCCTGGTTCAGTACATTGACAGCATATTGCCCTATTTACCAAATTACTCCAGTTCACTTTATCCCATGCATGCCTCACATCCTCTTGCATGTTCAGGCCTTATTTCTCAAAGCATCTTTCACCCCATTTTTTTAATCTCTATCTCCCCTTCATTTCTGACACCCTCTTATCCTCTCCTTACCCATCCTCTACATATATTCATCCCATCTCAACACCCTCTTTAGCTCTTCATCCATAATTATATTACTACTACATCTCTCTCTTAACCTATCATTTCTTAAATCAGCCCTCCTCACACCACATGTTGTCTTCAAGAATTTCATTTCCAAAACATCCCTCATCTTTATTAAACCATGGAGTGGTGTATGGGGCTTATCTGTGGATGGTACTGATTTTGGTATTTCATATATGACAGCTAGAGTTTAGATTTATGCAATTACGGCCATTCATTTGTTTGTGGTGCTATCTTGATAAAGTGGTAAAGGGATTTAAGTATTAAGAAAAAAAATCACAGTGTTTAACTTTAATGTCCCTGCATTATATTACAATTGTTCCTTGACTTCTATCTCTTTGAACAGTGAAACAAAGACATGAGAGAAATTATTGTGCTCTGTTGAAATTATGTTAATCCTTTTGATAGGTTACCTCCATATTGCTTTTAAAGATATGTAATTAAGATTCTCCTGAACTTTCTTCTATACACATTTGGTGAATATGTACTAAGAATAAATGAAACATTCATTCAGCATTCCTTTTCTTTGATATTTCACCTTAGATGATTCACCTACCCATTGTTCGTCATACTCGCCGCTTCCTGGCCTCCATGGTTATCTTCGGTTCTACAGTACTGCTTATGTTATGGTTGCCTATCAAAATTATTCATGGACTCTGGCCCTCATTCCTGCCTTATCACATTACTCTTTCAAGGTAAGTCTTTTATCTGCCCCTACAACATCACTTTGATATTGTTTCACCAAATGTCATTTTTGTGTGCTGAATTGAACATATGGATAAAGATGGTTAAAAATTTTGTTAGGTAAGTTGAACCAAAGAGAGAATTGTTGATATAGAGGACTCAGTGTGGAAAGCAAGCATTATTTTGATATATTGATAATCACCCACAGCAAATTTGTACCCCCATTAAATAATGCTGGATTATGGAAAGACGTGAAGTGCAAGGGGAAGGATTGAAAGACGTAATTATGCATTAAGCAGATTGCATGAATGGGTTAGATTGTATTGGGACTTACTTCAGAAAATAGAGTGATATGTGAATGATTGAAATTGGTATGCACAGTAGTTGTGCTTAAAGGCATCATCCATCTGCATTAAGAATATTAATACTCAAATTCTATTCCTGTTAAGTCATAGATATAGTTACCGTTCATGAGATTTTAAGTCTGCAAGCATTTATTGAAAGCTTGTGTCATATTTACCTAAAGTTAGATCACTGGAAGCATGAAATAACTTAAGCAAACTGCCATATTATCATTTTTGCCATTAATACTACTCATTTTTCTCTTTAAAATATGGATATTCACTCTATTGTGTACAACTTTTGTCTGCTATTGTTTATCATGTATGTGTATATGTATATGTTCATTCAAGTTTTCCTTTATTCTATTCACTATAGTGACACACCAGTGAGTGAACTGTCCTTGGAGTTGTTACTACTTCAGGTGATCCTCCCAGCCTTGCTAGAGCAGGGACACACTCGTGTTTGGCTCAAGCTGTTGGTGAGACACTGGTGTGCGGCTGTCTCACATGTCTTGGGCCTCAGATCCTATCTCTTAGGAGATGTTTCTCTTGATGCACAGGTTGGCATTACCAAGTATGGTTGCGTGGAATATGTGATAAACTAATATGTTTAGTTGAAGAGTGTTAGGTAAATGATTAATAACAAGGTTTTCATTTAGCTTACTGATGCCTTCTGAATGACTGTTTTAAAGAAAGCTTTGTATTTCAGGGAGGTGGAGTAGTTATAGGAGGTGAAGCCGGAGCAGGTGTTGGAGAAGTGGGTGTTGGGGCTGGTGCAGCTCCTCAGGTAGAGTTGGAAGAACCGGCAGAAGGGATAGTAAATCCTGTGGTTGGTGGTGGTGCTGATGCCTTAGCAGGAGGTCTTGGGGCTGCTCATCAAGCGTTGCTACAGCGTGATGGTCCAACTGGTTGGTATTTTGATAAATCAAATGCTAGTTTCTTTTGAATTTTTGAAATGACCATGGCTACACTAGGTGTAGAGTACACTGTAGTTATGAGATACTGAAGGAAGGTAAATCGTATATCTTAAAAGTTGTGGATCATTGTTTGAGGTCACTGAGATTATTTTTTTGCTTTTACTTCATCATGGAGGGAGAAAAATTATCTGTCCGGTTTAACATACTTGGAACTTTATAGCTTTTCCTTAGGCACAGAAGAGGATAAATTTATAAAAGATTTTGTTTTAGATGAGGTCCTCCACTGTTTTTAAGTTAAATCAGAATAAGCCAGGAAAGAAATAAATTGTTTTCAGGTTTTCCAATTTTAAAAAAGTTTTTTTCATACTTGATTGCTGTTTCCTACTTAAGCAAGGCAGCACCAGGAACAGACAAAGATAGGCCACATCCCCTCTCATCCATTCTCTAGCTTGATAACTCATAGATATCCTTTAAAAAATCATCTTTGACAAATTATAAGCACCTTTCGCACTGTGACTTAAAATAAAACTTTCAAACTGTCAATACACCAGTTTCAGGACTTACTTGTTGATTTACAGAACACTTAAAGTAAGAAAGTTTACAAGGCATAATTTGGATTTGGGTATGCCATGTTTTTGATATAACATTTCTGTTTCTTGGGTGGTAAATGATGGTGCTTGTGGTATGTTATTGAGTAATTTGGCTGTAACATGTAGATCTTTTTATTTAGATTTCATGAGACAGGAATGGTGCCCGACAGGTGCCTAGTAACTTTTAAAGGTTTTCATTTGATGGATAGCAGCTTGCCACAATGGAGAATGTACCCATTGTTTCGTTAAAGCTGATTTCCTTTCCATCAGGATTCCAGGCGTATGTACGGCCAAGATGGTTTGGTATACGAATATTGGGCTTGGTCATCATGATGTGCATAAGTCTCACGGCAGCATCAGTGATGTGCTTGACTTTGCCAGTACTTGTGGGCCGGCAGTGTATGTATCTGGCACTGGGGGACACAAAGGTGATTGGATTTGTATTTTACTTGTTTGTATCTCTAAAGTTAATATCATTTACAGTTCATGTTTAGGGTGTTGTTTACGTAATCAGTTGTATACTGAAATGTAGCAGATATTCAAAGTCATCACTTTATTGAAATATTGTTCCTTTTACAGTATTATTTACATAAATATCCACAGATCGTTTTGTTGAGCATAGTGTTTGTTAGTTTCTGTTATGATGAGTAAGGTAATGACTGCTAATGGTAAGGGAAAAACATGAATATTGTTAGATTTTTAAAAGCACTGTATTGCTCAAATAGTGTAGTATTCAGGTATATTATGTAAGAAAGTTATCAATAAAACAAGGAAGTTTACTTTAGCCGTTGTAGGATTCTGTATCACTAATTCACTCTGTTGTGAGAATGAAATGTATAGCCTTGGATGCATATCTCTTGTATTCCTTCTGTTTCCAGCAAGGAGGCATCGCCTTTTGGACACCCTTTGCGAACCCCATTAGGATGATTGCATTTGCTCTCTCATTTTGGATCTGCCCATGGCCAATATTAACTGCCAACAGGATGACATCATCGACCCAGTCATTTCCGGTTGCTCAGAGCTCACACAGTTCTTTGGAATTATGTTCTGTCAAAATATGTGTCAAGCTGCTGCTGCTGGCATTTCATGGATTGGTATCCCCCCCCTCCTTTTGTTTTACTTTTTACAACACTGACAGGAGCAGCTGCTAATTTTACAGACATATATAATTTTACTGTTATAAAAAAATTATCAATGAATCACAGTGTATCAAGAAAAGATGTAACATATGAAATAAAACAATAATATTCTGTAATGATTTTTTAAGTGCAGGTAAAATAACGATAAAACTTTTGCTGTGGCATCTCTCTTGACACTGCACTTTAACATGTTGTGCTGAAACGTCAGCACATAATAATCAGAGTGAAAGTAGTGTAAAAAATATACTTTTGATGTGATTATTTTTGTTATATTAATAACTTTTAAAAAACTTGTTAAAACTGAGATTCACATGGTTCGAGAGGAATCTTAAGTGAGGGGTTAAGTTTCTCCATTGTGCATCTCCACAGTTTTTCTAATGGCTACAGGGTATGTGTTAAATAATCTTGGACCCCAGATGATCAAGGTATTTTCTTCTTTTAGTGCTTGTTGCACCTGATGCTCAGAAGGGTAAAATATTTTACTGAGCTTTGCTCAGAAAGGTATAGTATTTTACAGAGCCTTCCATTCTTAGTTAAGAAATTAATTTTGAGCATAAATTGGAGACCATACCATTTAGGATTTTGATGATCCAAATGCAAATGAGGAATTACCTCTCTTGTTTGCATCCCAGAAAGTACAGCCTCAGCGATTTCAGTCATCCCCAGTACCTAAATTCCTTTACCATGTCGGTATAGACTGCGAATGATCTTTGCACACTTCTATCTCATCCACTGTGCCTGCTTTACAAGAAAGTCCAAAGAAGTATTTTGTTTGTGAGTCTTATCACCTTGAGTGTCATCATTGGATTTTCTCTCTGGTAATAAAAGGGTTGATGATGTCAGCCCAGTGGCAGTTGCTGATTGGCCAAGAGCGGGCATGAAACGAGCAATTAGTAGTGATCACTTTAGGGTGGTTTGCAAAGGGTAAGTGAAGGCAGCTGCCTCCTGGCTGGAAACCTGAGGGTTGGAAGGGTCCAGACTCATACATTCCTAGCAACTTAACCCATACTCGAGGGACATCTCCTTGGAGAGAAAAGGGGTTTTCAACTTGTAAAACCTAAGGATTTAGTTATTGATGCAGACTTTTTTGTAGTAATATCCACAACTAAACGAACATGAGATCCTACAAATGGCAGCAGAATACAGTAAATTTTTTAAGAACAGCAGAATACAATAAATTTTTTAAGAACAGCAGAATACACTTAATATTTAAGACCAGTTGAAATTTTGATAATACCGGTCTTTAGGAATGTTATTATTTATAATGGTTACATAAAAACTCAACTTATACTGTATTTTCTTTTGATAAGGAGTGTGTTTCTTCATACACAGGTTCATCAGTTTGTGTTACTTCATACACAGGTTCATGAGTTATATACTGGTGCTTGTGGACTGTACCTGTGCCTGTTAGGCATCAGAGGTATCACCCTTCTGGCCTCCTGGATCATGCTAGGGTGGACTCAGGTCATTGAACGACTTCGACAGTGGGGCATTATGGTACGTTTTAATATATTGTATTACATATTTATTGAATAATTACTTGTGGAACTGATATGCTAATGTGCAGCTTTTCTGGTATCAAGAGACTGGACAACTTAATTTGAATTCTCAACTGATGTATAATAGTACATCTTAAAAAAATAGATGGTTTGACAACCTAACAACACAGCTGGAAATAATATCATGAATCATAGTCACCCATAAATCGTAAGTGCATCAAGAGTGCGGAAACCAAATTGACGTACAGACTATAATTAGCTTTTCACTATTTGTAACACCTAATCTTTCATTAAACTAATTTATGAATATCATGTAATTTTTTCTATTTTACTAAGAGAATTTGTAGTTTAAATGTGCATTGGATTATGAAAATATAATCTTAATGAGCTCCTTCATTATTAGGGCACCAAAGCACTGATAGCACTTGTGGTAGTAGCAGTAATCGTGCCATTGATGGTGGGTGTATTGATGGAGCTGGTTATTGTGATCCCTCTCCGTGTACCTCTTCATCAGACTCCAATACTCTTTCTATGGCAGGTGAGTATATATTTCCTTATGCAGTTAATTTCATGTGAACTTTGCTCAAAAAACTTTTGATTTGCAAATGAAGTAAAGCATTTTTCAGGTGTTGCACCATCTTACAGTGCTCCCTGACATATTCAGGTCCCTTGAAATTTCTGAAATGCTGCTTGTTTGATTTTTACCGTATTTCAGTAATGACATTTTTTTCCTTTCTCGTGTAGGACTGGGCACTCGGGGTGCTGTACACCAAAATCATGTGTGCCTTGGTGATGATGGGACCAAACTGGTGGCTGAAGACCAACCTGGAACACATCTACCTGGGAGGTGTGCGTGGGCTGGATCTCAATCTGCTCGTTGGCCAGACTGCACTACCAGTCATTGCCTGTCTTGGGGCTTGTCTGACAGTACCTTATGTGACTGCTCACACTATTGCTCCTCTTGCTGTCCCTCCTAGTGCTTTGGTAAGTGGAGAAATTGTCTCAATTTGGTCATTTCACTTGGATAGATAAACATATATGTCACCCACAAGGTTCTGGCATCATGTGATCAAGTTTTATACATGTTGCACAGCATGAAGCATAAACAGGCAGGCACATGAGTGCTAGAAGTTTTAAGGCGCTCTCATAAACTGTAACATATTTCTCTCATATTTTTCATGTGAGCATGGTAAATGAAAGTCCTGACTTATCAAATAGGGGCAACCTCTGCAAAGGGTGTTCATCCTCCTCGAAGGTTCAGGCTGGGATTTCTAAATGTGTGTGGATGTAACAAAGATTTGAAGAAAGGAGAGATAAGTAGTGTGTATGAGAAAAGGAAGCTGAATGGTCTAGGTCCGAGTGAAAGAAAGCTCAAGCATGAAGGGGAAGAAGGATGTGCTTAAATGCACTTCGGCATTCATGTTTTATTTAGCTACTGTGAACTATAGTACTTGAAGCAAACATATGCACATACAGTGAACATGACTTGCCGTAATTCTTATGAAAGTTGTTTTTTGTGAATATGAATTGCTGTTGTTAGACATCTTTACTTTGTTTGAGGTACAGTGTGTGGATGTAATTTCCATTTTTTCTTGTCTATATCATGAACATATGAAAAATTTTTTCCTTATGTACATACAGTATTTGTTTCTCAGATTCTGGTTGAGCGTCGTATCTACCCAGCTCTACTAGTAATCACACTACTGTCAAGCCTTATCATCATGCAAGTTGTACAGTTTACACGCCTGTATGAACACATAAAAAATGATAAGTATCTGGTGGGTCGTCGCCTAGTAAACTACGACCACACCAGCAGCCATCCTCCACCACAGCTGCAGGATAGTGAAGTTCCTCCATTTGTCAGGTGAAGGTAGCATGTAAGGTATGTATTTGATAAATGTACCTAGAAAAATATTCTATATATTGTGTAATAAAGGTGCCTGACATGCACATTATCTGATCCAGCTGTGTAATATTTACTTTGTAGATAGGACATATTCACATGGTCAGAGTGTTTTTTTTTTTTTGACTGTCACATTGTCATGAAGACTTTACATAGCATTATGACACAAATCAGTTTGTGTCATGATACAAGCGCCTCATACCCTCCAGTGTTCTTGCGTTGTTGGACAGCTCAAGGACCCATAATTAGTGTGGCCCCAGAGATGTGTGGAGAACTTTTTGCTCTTGTTTTACCATGAAAGGGAAGAAATAGCCAAGATTAAAATGGATGAAAATCAAAAGTAATTTCACTTTGTGTGAAGCAAAGTAAGAACTCTGGTACATACTGCAGCTTAGGAAAAGATATTGTGATTATTTGGAAAAAAGAATATTAGGCTTTTGATGTATTTTTGCTTGTGCAAAAATATAGGTTTAAGAATACTCAAAAACTGTCATATATGTAAAAAATTCTAAATCCCTAGATGAAAATGAAAACTGGTGTGATTACAGTTATCTTCAGGATTGAATCATTGATTTTCAGCTTGTATGTATCACATTATAATTTGCTCAAGCTATGAATTTTTAGTATCTGAGACACATCCTGAAATTTGAACACCATCATAAGTTCATTAATTTCATTTTCATTCTCTCATTCCCTCTGCTCCTTTTTCTTACACTCTTAGTTTTTTGTGGTGTCTTTATAGCATACTTAGGTTACCTCACCTGCTGTTGGGATGCTCTTTTAACTTTACTTTCTTAATGGCCATAGATGCTGCCGGTATCACTCACGATAACGAAGTCAGTTTTCCAGAAAATATGGCATTGCTTAATGGTCATAGAT